>BLBF01000018.1:59187007-59202711 GCA_015471245.1 Laticauda colubrina | reverse complement strand
GAAGACACTCGGGCATTTCAGAACTTCATGAGGATGCCTCCAGCCATTTTTGACGAAGTTGTGCAGCGGCTGACACCCAGGTTGACGAAGGCAAACACCAACTTCCGGCCCAGCCTGGAACCTGGGCTCAAGGTGGCACTCACTCTGCGCCACCTGGCCTCAGGGACCATCTACAAAAGCATGCAGTACGGCTGGAGGGTGCCACACAACACCATCAGCATTGTGGTCAGAGAAGTGGTGCAGGCCATCATCGAAGAATACCTGGAGGAGCTCCTCCAGTGCCCCTCCACTGAAGAAGGATGGAAGAAAGTTGCAGAGCAGTGGTATTGGGGTGGAACTTCCCACACACCGTTGGAGCCATCGATGGCAAGCACATGGCCTGCAAAGCTCCAGCCAAGTCGGGGTCCACTTATTTCAACTACAAGGGCTTCTTCAGCATCATCCTCTTCGCCATGGTCGATGCTGACTACAAGTTCATGTACATCGATGCTTCAGGCTATGGCTCATCTTCAGATGCCCAGGTATACAATGCCAGTCACCTCAAGGAGGGGCTGGAAGGCAACCTCATAGTGGGCTTCCCAGATCCAGACTCCCTGCCAAATGACACGCAAGATGTGCCCTATTTCATTGTGGGGAATGACTCCTTCTCCCTCAGAACCTACCTCATGAAGCCATACACTTCCGGACTCCTGACCCGTGAAGAGAGGATCTTCAACTACAGGCTGTCCAGGGCAAGGTGGGTGGTGGAGAACGCCTTTGGCATCCTGGCCAACAGGTTCCAGGTACTTCTTACCACCATGCAGCATCGGCCAGAGACCGTGAGGAGGATCGTGGAAGCTTGCTGCATCCTGCACAATCTCATGTCCACCCGCTACCCAGTCTTGCAGAACAGGCTCGTGGACCATCAACAAGGCAATGGGCACATGGAGCCTGGGGAATGGAGGCAAGGGCGAAACCTAATAGACACTCAGGATGTGCAAGGCCACAACAGAGCCTCACGGGAAGGGAAGAAGCAGCGCAACCTCCTGAAACACTGGTGCAACTCCCCAGCTGGAGCGGTGGAGTGGCAAGACAGGTTGGTAGATGCTTAATGGATGCTTCCTTCAGCCTGTCTCATCACACGGATGAGATTGTGCAATGTATGTTGGGTGGGCCTACAATAAACAGGGCGTTTAATAAAGAGTTGTGTTTATGTTGACATGTGTGGATGATTGATTACATTATTATTGATAATAAAGGGCCGTAGGTGTGGCACCTGGGAGGGTGGACCATACAGTCCCAATATGCTTGCACTGAAGGTTTATCTATCCCACAGCTATTAGCCATCCCAAAGGGTTCCCTGCTTATTCCACAGGTATCCCTGCCCACCCCACTGCTATCTTAACCTATCCCACAAGCATGCAAAGGCTTAAGCCAATTCTAAAAGTTTCCACCAAGACTTTAAAAAAAAAAAACAAATGAAGCAAGTGTGTGAATCAAAGATAAACTTAATTGAACAAGAAGCTGTAAAAAAAAAATGACCCAAGTCAAGTGTCCAAATAAAGTCCACAGGTAGCCAGCTACCCGGTCTCTGGCACTCTTCTTGGTCACTCGGAGGTGTGTCCAGTCTCAGGGGTGAAGGGTCCAGGTGCTGTGGTGGTGGGTGGTGCTGGAGTGCCTGGGCTCGAGAGGACAACAGGGGATGGTGTGTTGAGAAAGGTCTCGGACAGCTGGCTCAGCACCGTGATGCTGAGAGGTCCTTCCTCCATGCCATGGGGTGTCAGCCCCAGTACTGATGACAGATGTACTGAGGCCGGGCTTGGCTGTGGGGTGGAGGAAGGAGTAGTGTAGTGGGGCTGTCTGGTCTGCAGCTGGGTGAGGACTGGCGTGGGTGGCATCGCTGTCATTGGTGGCATCATTGGCATGGGTGACATCGCTGTCGTCGGTGGCACCATTGGCGTGGGTGGCATCAGTGGCATCAGTGAAGCAGGTGGCAACGGTGTCGCCCGATGACTCTGTGCCTGGACTGGGAAGGGCTGCTGCCTGTGCTGCTGAACCTCCTGGTAGCCATAGCCCTGGTAGGTGAGGGCCTGTGGGAAGCCTTGGAATGGGAGGGACATCACCTGGGGTGGAGGAGCAGGCCTGGACTCGGTGGGAGCAGGTTCCTCTGGGTCTGGAGGGTTGTGAAGCAGCTTGGTGATCCAGTTCTTCACCTGCTGGTACTGTGGATCCGCCATTTCCTTGAGGGTCTGGTTGACATAGGTGAAGAAGGGCTTGCGGTTGGAGGATGAGGAGTCGGTGTGGACCAGCTGAGAGAGGAGATCTATGCTGGTGTGGATGGTGTCCCTGATCTCCAGTAGGACATTGTGGCTCTGCCCCTCCAGCTGTCTGGCTTTCTGCCTTTCTGTGGAGGCGGAGCTGGGGGGTGGTGGATGCGGCTAGGAGTAGGGTGGACTCGATGTCTCCTTTCTCCCACCACACCAGGGAGTCCGCTCCACACTCCACCACGCTTACCACACCTGTCCGCGGGTTCTCTGCCATGGCATGCTCCACAGAAACCTTCCTGGAGACAGGGACTGACTCTCGGCCGGAAGAGGACTGGGTGGCAGCAGGCTGCCGGAGAGAGAGGGTCGTGAGAGGGGCTGCTGGTGCTCCTCGGTGGTGGACCTCACCCTCCAGGAAGCTGCACCTGGCCATGAAGTAGGTCTCTCTGTCTGTCAGCTTCACAGTGGCCTGGCCAGATTTCTTCAGGTGCAGCTTCCCATACCAGGTGTGCATGTGCTTCCACCAGCCGAGGAGCACCTCCGAAGTGTAACCCATACTCTCCGCCCTCTCTCTCCAAGCAGCCTGCTTCCGCTTGGTGTCCCTTTACAGCCGGTGTCCCTTCCACCACAGATAATCGTTCTCTCTCAGCCACTCCAGCACCTCATCCTCGTGCGCCTCCTCAATGGAGTATTGCCTCCTCTCCCGTTGTTGCATACGCCTCTTCCTCCCTTTGGCTGGACCAGATGGGCCCTCATCAGAGGGGCTCCCAGGTAGTAGGGGCTGCTCCTCCACACGACCAGCAGCAGCAGCAGCACCAGCAGAATCATCATCATCATCATCATCATCCTCACCAGCAGGATCATAATCAGCATCATCATCCTCACCAGCAGGATCATAATCATCATCATCATCATCATCAGCAGCAGCAGCAGGAACAGCAGGACCAGGATCAGCAGCACTAGAGTAAGCACCAGCAGGGCCAGCAAGTCCAGGAGCACGAGCAGGACCAGGAGCACGAGCAGGACGAGCAAGACCAAGAGCACGAGCAGGACAAGCAAGTCCCGGAGCACGAGAAGGTCGAGCAGGACCAGGAGCAGCTTCAACAGAGTAAGCACCAGCAGAAGCACCAGCACCAGCACCAACAGAAGCACCACCGCCAGGAGCAGCTTCAGCAGAAGCCCCAGCAAAAGCAGAGTCAGGGGCAGGGGGCGGGAGGTTGGCCCTGTCTCTCTTGCCAGGGATGGCGGCAGGTTGCTGAGGCTTTCACTTCCTCCCCATGGTTGTGGGGTTGCTGGCTGGCAGGGAGGCTGGCAGGCACCAAGGCTTGCAGGTAGGCTGGCAGGAAGCCTGGCAGGAAGCCTGGCAGGAAGCCTGGCAGGAAGGCAGGCAGGCAGGCAGGCACCAAGGCTGGCTGGAAGGCAGGCTGGCAGGGCAGGCAAGGAACTCGAAGCGTCCAGCAGCAGGTCTTTCCTCAGAATGCTGGCCATGTGCGAGCTGCTTCCCTTTATATCCGGGGGGCTTATGTAATACTTCCCCCCCGCATGCACATTTAACGGTCGGCATCCGTTCCGCTTCCACTGTGCATCCGCTAGGTTTCCGCTGTGCATCCACTTTATCCGTTCAGCATCCGCTCTGCATCCGCTCTATCCGTTCCGCGTCCGCTTCTCTGAGGCCCCCGGGAAGTCCTGCGGTTGCGCCATCCGCTCCAATCCGCTTCCATCCGCTGGGCTTCCATTCCGCATCCACTTTCTATCCACCCTGCGTCCTCCCCCCATCCGTGTTATCCGCTCCGGTTATGCAAATTTTTGCCCCTTTTGAGAGCGGATAACAACGGATGGAACATTTTGCTCGTCCGTTGTGTCCGTTTTGCATTCGTTGGCCAGTGTGACATGGGCTTTATTCTTTAGAAAGCTGATTTTTATTTTATTTTTTATTTATTTATTTTGATTTGTCAATCGCACACAAGATAATAGGTATAAGTATATACATAGTTATGAAAAAATGAAATGGGTACATATAAGAAAAATAAAAGAAACAATAGGACAGGGATGGTAGATACATTGGTGCGCTTATGTACCCCCCAACAGACCTCTTAGGAAAGGGGTGGGGTCAATAGTAGACAGTCTAAGGTTAAAGTTTTTGGGGAAAAAACTTGAGAGTTAGGTAAAGTATTCCAGACATTGACATCTGTTGCTGAAGTCGTATTTCCTGCAATCAAGTTTGGTGCGATTAACCTTGAGTTTGTATCTGTTGTTTGCTCTTGTGTTGTTATGGTTGAAGCTGAAGTATTCATTGAGAGGTAGGGCATTGCAATGTATGATTTTATATACTATGCTTATATTGGACCGAAGGTGGCGTAGTTGTATGTTTTCTAGGTCTAGAATTTAGAGTCTGGTGGCATAAGGTATTCCGCAATGAGTAGAGGAGTGGAGAACTCTTCTTGTGAAATATTTCTGGATTTTCAACTGTGCTAATATCAGATGCATAATGTGGGTTCCAGACTGATGAGCTGTATTCGAGTATTAGCCAAGCAAATGTTTTGTATGCTCTAGTTAGTAGTGTGATATTACCAGAGAAAAAGCTTCGTAGGATTAGGTTAACAACTCTTAATGCCTTTTTGGCTATGTAGTTACAGTGGGCTCCAGGACTTAGATAATTAGAGATGAGTTTTCCAAGGTCCTTTACAGAGCTTGGATCATCAACAAGATCTCAACTATTCAGCTTGTATTTTATTTTCTGATTTTTTTTTGCCAATATGATACATAGTCAAGATCTTTTTGAAGGGTAGCAGTATTGTCTGTGGTATTGAACAGCTTTACATCATCAACGAAAAGAACGCAGTTGCTCTTAATATGATCACAGAGGTCATTTATGATGACCTTGGGGGACACCACTATTGACAGGTACAAAATTTGATAGGACACTCCCAATTTTGACCATTTGTTGTCTGTTTGACAGGAATGCTTCTATCCTGTAATGCAGATCCAGGGATACCATAAGATTTTAGTTTTAGGAGTAGTTTGTCATTTACCACTGAATCAAAGGCTTTACAGAAGTCTATGTAGATTGCGTCTATTGCTTTGCCCTGATCGAGTTGTGTAGTCCATATGTTTTTGCAGTGTAAGTGTTGCAGATTTCAGGATTGTATTTCCTGAAAGCAAATTGTTTATTGGAGAGTAGGTTGTTTGTCTCGAAAGGCCCTGTCACACTGGCCAACGGATGCAAAACATTTTTAAAAAGGACACAGCGGACGAGCAAAATGTTCCATTCATTGTGATCTGCTCTCAAAAGTGCCCCGAATTTGCATAACCAGAGCAGGCAACACGGAAAGGAACGGACGGGGGGAGGACGTAGGGCGGATGGAAAGCGGATGCTCCATGGAAGCCTAGCGGAAGGAAGCGGATGGGAACGGATGACACATCCGCAAGACTTCCTGGGGAGCACAGCAAAGCGGACGCGGACCGGAAAGAGCGGATGCAGAGCAGATGAAGTGGATGCAGAGCGGAAGCCTAGCGGAAGCCTAGCGGATTCCTAGCAGATGCCTAGCGTTCACTGCGGAGAGGATGCATTGCGTCAGCCCCACGTATGTAAAGGGAAACAGCTCGCAAGCAGGTCACCATTCAGAGGAAAGACCTGCTTCCAGACACAGCTTGCCAGCCAGCCAGCCAGCCAGCCCGCCAGCAACCCAGCAACCATGGGGAAGAAAAGGAAGCCTCTGCCATCTGCTGCCAGCCCTGGCAAGAGGGACAGGGCCAGCCTCCCACCCGCTGGCCCTGACTCTGCTTCTGCTGGGGCTTCTGCTGCCCGGGCTCACTCTTCTGGTGCTGGGGCTTCTGCTGATGCTGCTTCTGGAGGTGGTGCTTCTGCTGATGCTGCTTCTGGTGGTGGTGCTTCTGCTAGTGCTTACTCTGCTGATGCTGCTTCTGGTGGTGGTGCTTCTGCTGGTGCTTACTCTGCTGATGCTGCTTCTGGTGCTGGGGCTTCTGCTGGGGCTTACTCTGCTGATGCTGCTTCTGGTGGTGGTGCTTCTGCTGGTGCTTACTCTGCTGGCGCTGCTCTTGGTGCTGGTGCTTCTGCTGGTGCTTACTCTGCTGGCACTGCTTCTGGTGGAGGTGCTTCTGGTGGTGCTTACTCTGCTGGCGCTGCTCCTGGTCCTGCTGGTGCTCCTGGTGCTCCTGGTCCTGCTGGTGCTCCTGGTCCTGCTGTTCCTGCTGGTGCTCCTGGTCCTGCTGGTGCTGGTTCTGGTGCTGCTACTGCTGCTGCTGCTCAGGCTGCTGCTGTTCTTGCTGGTCCTGCTGGTCCTGCTTTTGCTGCTACAGTTGTTGTTGCTGCTGTTGCTGGTGATGGTGGTGTGGAGGAACAGCCCCTACAACCTCGAAGCCCTTCTGATGAGGGCCCATATGGCCCTGCCAAAGGGAGGAAGAGGCAGACGCATGAACGGGAGAGGAGGCAATACACAATTGAAGAGGAACATGAGGAGGAGGTGCTGGAGTGGCTGAAGGAGAATGAATATCTTTGGCGGAAGGGACACAGGCTCTGTCGAGACACCAAGAGGAAGCAGGCTACTTGGAGAGAGAAGGCAGAGAGCCTGGGCTACAGTTTGGAGGTGCTCCTCAGCTGGTGGAAGCACATGCACACCTGGTACGGGAAGCTGCACCTCAAGAAATCTGGACAGGCTGCGGTCAAGCTGATGGACAGAGAGACCTACGTGATGGCCAAGTGCAGCTTCTTGGAGGGTGAGATCCGCCACCAAGGAGCAGCCCCTCTCACAACCCTCTCTCTGAGGCAGCCTGCTGAGAGCCAGTCCTCTTCTGGTCAAGAGTCAGCTCCTGTGTCCATGCAGGTATCTGTGGAGCATGCCACGACAGAGACCACCCCGACAGCTGTACTACCCGTGGTGGAGCGCGTGGAGGACCCCCTGATGCAGTGGGAGCAAGGAGAGGGCACTTCCACCACAGGCCAACCCGCATCCACCCCCAGCTCCACCTCCACCGAAAGGCAGAGAGGCAGACCGGAGGGGTAGAGCCACACTGTCCTGCTGGAGATCAGGGACACCATCAGGAGCAGCGTAGATCTCCTCTCTCAGCTGGTACACACCGATGCCCCATCCTCCAACTGCAAGCCCTTCCTCACCTACGTCAACCAGACCCTCATGAACATGTCGGAACCCCAGTACCAGGTGGTGAAGGACAGGATCACCAATCTTCTTCATAACCCTCCAGACCAAGCTGAACCTGCTCCCACCCAGTCCAGGCCTGCTCCTCCACCCCAGGTGATGTCACTGCCCTTCCAAGGTTTTCCACAGGCCCTACTCTACCAAGGCTATGGCTACCAGGAGCTCCAGCAGTACAGGCAGCCCTTCCCAGTCCAGGCACAGGTACAACGTATGCCACCGGTGCCACTGATGCCACTGATGACAGCCACGCCACCAATGCCACCCATGCCACCGATGCCACCCACGCCAGTCCTCACCGAGCTGCAGACCAGACAGCCCCACTACACTGCTCCTTCCTCCACCCCACAGCCAAGTCCAGCCTCAGTACATCTGTCATCGGTATTGGGGCTGACACCTCATGTCATGGAGGAAGGGGCTCTCAACATCATGGGGCTGAGCCAGCTGTCTGAGAGCTTCCTCAACACACTGTCCCCTGTTGTCCTCTCAGGGAAAGGCACCCCAGTGGTGCTTCAGACCAGCACTCCAGCAGCGGCCACCTCCACAGCACACGGACCCTTCACCCCTGAGATGATGGGAATGCCTCAGACTGACTGAGAAGAGTGCCAGAGACTGGGTGGCTACCTGTTTACTTTATTTTTGCTTTGCACACTTGACTTGGGTCATTTTTCTTTTACAGCTTGTTATTAATAAAGATTATCTTTGCTTCACACACTTGCTTCATTTATTTTATTAAATAAAGTCTTGGTGGAAACTTTAGAAATGGTTTAAGCCTTTGCATGCTTGTGGGATGGGTAAGGATAGCAATGGGATGGGTAGGGATACCTGTGGTATGGGTAATAGCTGTGGGATGGGCAGGGATACCTGTGGGATGGGTAATAGCTGTGGGATAGATAAACCTCCAGTGCAAGCATAGTGGCACTGTATGGTTCACCCTTCCAGGTGCCACACCTATGCCCCTTTTATTATCAATAATAATGTAATCATTCATCCACACATGTCAACATAAACACAACTCTTTATTAAATGCCCTGTTCATTGTAGGCCCACTCAACATACATTGCACAATCTCATCAGTTTTCTGCGACAGGCTCAAGGAAGCATCCTTTAATCATCTATCATCCTGTGTTGCCACTCCACTGCTCCCGCTGGGGAGTTGCACCAGTGTCTCAGGAGGTTGCGCTGCTTCTTCCCTTCACGTGAGGCTTTGTTGGGGCCTTGCACATCCAGAGTGTCTATCAGGTTTCGCCCTTGTCTCCATTCCCCAGGCTCCATGTCCCCAATGGCTTGTTGGAGGTCCACGAGCCTGTTCTGCAACACTGGGTAGTGGGTGTGCATGAGATTGTGCAGGATGCAGCAAGCTTCCACGATCCTCCTCACGGTCTCTGGGCGATGCTGCATGGTGGTGAGAAGTACCTGGAACCTGTTGGCTAGGATTCCAAAGGTGTTCTCCACTACCCGCCTTGCCCTGGACAGCCTGTATTTGAAGATCCTCTTTTCACGGGTGAGGCATCTGGAAGTGTAGGGCTTCATGAGTTAGGTTCTGAGGAAGAAGGCGTCATCCCCCACGATGAAATAGGGCACATCTTCTGTGTCGTTGGGCAGGGGGTCTGGATCTGGGAAGCCCATGATGAGGTTGCGTTCCAGTCCCTCCTTGAGGAGACTGGCATTGTATACCTGAGCAAATGAAGATGACCCATTGCCTGAAGCATCGATGTACATGAACTTGTAGTCAGCATCGACCATGGTGAAGAGGATGATGCTGAAGAAGCCCTTGTAGTTGAAATAAGTGGACCCCGACTTGGCTGGAGCTTTGCAGGCCACATGCTTGCCATCTATGGCTCCAACGGTGTGTGGTAAGTTACACTTCTGATACCACTGCTCTGCAACTTTCTTCCAGCCTTCTTCAGTGGAGGGGCACTGGAGTAGCTCCTCCAGGTATTCTTCGATGATGGCCTGCACCACTTCTCTGACCACAATGCTGATGGTGTTGTGTGGCACCCTCCAGCCGTACTGCATGCTCCTTTATGTGGTCCCTGAGGCCAGGTGGCGCAGAGTGAGTGCCACCTTGAGCCCAGGTTCCAGGCTGGGCCGGAAGTTGGTGTTTGCCTTGGTCAAGCTGGGTCTCAGCCACTCCACAACTTCATCAAACATGGCTGGAGGCATCCTCATGAAGTTCTGGAATGCACGAGGGTCTTCGTTCCTCAGCTCCACCACAAGCTTGTTGTACAGTCCGTACTCTGCTCTTCTGGCGATCCATCTTCGGACCCAGACACTTCTTGGCCGCCTCCTTTTCTTCCCGTAGAACAGTTGAAAGAGCCTGTAGATGGCTTCGCACTGTTGCAGAAGGATAGTGGCTACCAAAAGGATTGTGTTATGATCCATGGTGGACGTCAATGGATGCTGTGGAAGAGCAAGATCCAGATGAAGGCTGCAGAGGTCTGCACAGCAGGGCTGCTGGACTGAAAGTGAGATCCAGGTGAGTTCCTCCCCCTTTTTATAGGCAATATAGGTTTTGCACTAGGTGTCCTTTTGCATCCTCTAGGCATCCTCTAGACATCCTTGATATCCGAGATAGGTCCCCTCTGTGAACTTTTTTTCTGTTTTAAATGCTTTCTTTGCGAGCTGCATCCGCTTTCATCCTTTCTCCATCCGTGCTACTAACGCTGCGTGTCCGTTCTGTGTCCGTTTCGCTTCCTCCCTGTGTCTGTTTTCCACTGGAGCGGATTTGAGTTGCGTGGATGTGCAGCGGATGCCTAGTGGATATCACGGACGCGTAACGAATGTCGGATGTAGAACGGATGTTCCCCGTATGCATTGCGGATGCAGAATGGACGCGTTGGATACATTTTCTGCTCAAAAAGTTTTGAGCAGCTCAAAACTTTTTGAGCGGATGGAACCTCAGTTGACGGATGCTGGACGAATAGAGAGGATGAAAAATGGAGGCAGTGAGTAAAGAATGGATGAATCACATTCACCAACGGATGGCAAGTGTTTCTCTCCATTTTACATCCTCTTTCCATCCGTTGATGCAGTGTGACATGGGTTTTAGTGGAGGAAAATGGATTGGTTAATAATTGATTCCGTGGCTTTCCAGGTGACGCAGCATAAAGAGATTGGTCTGTAATTTTCAACTAGGCTGGGGTCTCCCTTTTTGAAGATGGGGGTAACCGTGGTTTGTGACCATAGTTTTGGCAAGGAGCTGGTCCTGAAAGATTTTTCAAAGATTATGCTTAGAGTTTCGGCTATGGCAGTGGATAGCTTTTTTGAGAAGTAGGCACATATTCTGTCCGTTCCCATAGATAGTGATGGTTTTAGATTACACAGTGCTTTTTCAACAATGTCTTCTGTAAAATCGATATGTATTAGATCATTATAGCTGTCTATGGTTTGACTAGGAAATACTGGGCATGATCCATTGTTGTTTACAAATACTGAGCTAAAGAATGTGTTAAAGATGTTGGATTTAATGTATCATCATTGCAGTCTTTACTGTTCGGTCCTATTGAGTCTTTTAGTTTGTTGTTTACAAAATTTTAAAAACCACAGGTGGAATTGGTGCATAGAATTTCCTCTTGTTTAATGTGATAATTGGTGTATTCAGTTTTTATCTGGTGGCATAAATTTTTGTTTCGGCTTTTGAAATTGGCAACATTACCAGATTTGTTTTTCCGCCAGAGTGATCTCTTTTGGGATTGAAGTTTCCTTGTTGTTATGGGTTCTGTTGATTCTGTTGTTATGTTCTGTTGGGGTTTTTTTTGAGGGGGAGAGTTGTTGTTGGTACATGACTCTTTTGACTTCAAGTAAAAATATGTTGCAATGGTATTCAACAGTATTGCATCCAGTGAATAGAGATTGCCAATCAAAGGATGAGAGATCATTGTCTATAAGATCATAGTTGCCTTTTTTGAAGTTATAATTGGGAAATACATCATTGTGATGATTTTTGTGTGGGAGTATGTTGAGACAAAGTCAATCATATTGTGGTCACTGTTGGAAAAGGGTTCTTTAGTTTGTATTGTATAAATTAAATTCAAAATATTGCAGAAGATGAGATTGAGGCAGTTGTTTAGTCTAGTGTTGTTGATTACTCGTTCCTGTCCAAGATTTGTAACAGCATTGTAGAAGGTTGCATGTATGGGTTCAGTTGTATATTCATTTAGGGTCCAGTCAATATGAGGTAGATTGAATTCACCAAGAAAGATAAAAGCATGTGGGCAGGATGCTGCCCATGTTAGTCATGTATTTAGCTTGTTTACATGTTCGATGTCATAATCAGGTGCTCTGTATCTTAAGATACTTAGAAAGAACACTTAGTTTCTACTTTCTTGATAATTCTTATTGCCCTGCTGTGAACCTATTTAGAGAATTTAAGAAGAATTTCAGGAACTGGACATAAAACATGTAGTAGGATATAGGATATGGAGAATAAAATAGAATCAACACCTTTAATGATTTGTAAATGATACTTCTGTTGATGCAGCTGTTTCCATAGCCAAATCACACTGCTAATTCACATTCAGTGAAATAATATCTGAACATTCCATGAATTTCACATGGTTTGACATGTTGAATTCTGAAGATTTCATATCTGTATTTAAACATTAAATAAAAACTTTCACCAAAATGATGATGTAAAATTTTTCTTTTATTTATTTCTATGAATTAACTTATCTAAGAAGCCAAGTTAATAAGTTCTAAAGTATTTGCAGAATTTGTGGAAAATTGAATCTGATTCATTTTCTTTCCCAGAAGAAAAATGTGAAAGTAGAGTTTTGATTAGAAAGATCACCTCTGAAAAAAAAAGAACAGTTGACAACTAATTTAGGACTTGAACTCATTGGCAGCATTTGCTATTAACTTAAAGTAAGACTTTGCTGCATCTCTTGTACTATGTAAATGGTATTTTTAAAGAAGTCTGTTCTTTTATGCATTCTTTGATTTATTGCATCACGTAAATGTGGGAGGAGGTGACATCCTAACTTATAACGTACTATTGATGAATCCATATAGTTCAATTTTAAGCTTCCTGATAAATCTCTTTTTATAGCTTTTAATATCTCTAGTGCTCCCCAACATTAATTTTAATAAAATTTAAACTTTATTTAGTATTTTTCTTTCATGCTGAATTTCTATGTATTCAATACCTATAACAAGAGAGTTGGTTGCTAACTTTAAACCACTGTGCAAAATTTACTCACTTATGACACCTATATTACTCCAGTTTCCTGATCTATAATTATCATGGGAAATAATCATTCCTGATTTATATTTTTGCTTAAAAAAAAAAAAAACAATTTGAAAAATGTTCACTGATTTAGAACTCTTCTCTTTTATTTTATTTTTTTGTATTTTTTTTTAGAGCTGTGGTGGTGCAGTGGTTAAGCCCATGTCACACTGAACCAACGGATGCAAAGAGGATGTAAAACGGACGAAAAACCTTGCCATCCGTTCGAAAACGCGATGTACTCACTGCCTCCGTTTTGCTTCCTCTCTATCCGTCCAGCATCCGTTAATTGATGTTTCATCCGCTCCTAAAGTTTTGGGCTGCCTAAAACTTTTGCGCGGAAAATGTATCCAGTTCGTCCATTCTGCATCCGCTACGCATCCGCTAGGCATCGTTACGCATCCGTTACGCATCTGCTATATCCGCTTGGCATCTGCTATGCATCCGCAGAACTCCATCCGCCCGGACGCAGGGAGGAAGCGGAACAGATGCAGAACGGATGCAGAACGGATGCCAAGCGGATGCAGAACGGAAACAAAGCGTTTAAAACGGAAAAAACGTTCGCAGAGGGGACCTATCTCGGATATTAAGGATGTCTAGAGGATGCCTAGAGGATGCCTAGAGGATGCCTAGCGGAAAACCTATACTGCCTATAAAAAGGGGGAGCAACTCACCTGCATCTCACTTTCAGAACAGCTGCCCAGCGGTGCAGACCTCTGCAGCCTTGATCTTGCTCTTGCTCTTGCTCTTCCACAGCATCCAGTCATCTCCACCATGGATTGTAACAAAGTCCTTTCGGCAGCCACCATCGTTCTGCAACAGTGCGAAGCCATCTGCAGGCTCTGTGAACTCTACTGTGAGAAGAAAAGGAGCCACCCAAAAAGAGTCTGGATGCGAAGATGGTTCGCCAGAAGAGCAGAGTACAGACTGTACAACAAGCTGATGGTGGAGCTCAGGAACGAAGACACTCGGGCATTCCAGAACTTCATGAGGATGCCTCTAGCCATGTTTGACAAAGTTGTGCAGCAGCTGACACCCAGGTTGACCAAAGCAAACACCAGCTTCTGGCCCAGCCTGGAACCTGGGCTCAAGGTGGCACTCACTCTGCGCCACCTGGCCTCAGGGACCTCCTACAGGAGCATGCAGTACGGCTGGAGGGTGACATCCAACACCATCAGCATTTTGGTCAGAGAAGTGGTGCAGGCCATCATCGAAGAATACAAGAAGGAGCTCCTCCAGTACCCCTCCACTGAAGAAGGATGGAAGAAAGTTGCAGAGCAGTGGTATCAGAAGTGGAACTTACCACACACCGTTGGAGCCATAGATGGCAAGCATGTGGCCTGCAAAGCTCCAGCAAAGTTGGGGTCCACTTATTTAAACTCCAAGGGCTTCTTCAGCATCATCCTCTTTGCCATGGTCGATGCTGACTACAAGTTCATGTACATCAATGCTTCAGGCAACGGCTCATCTTCAGATGCCCAGGTATACAACGCCAGTCACCTCAAGGAGGAGCTGGAATGCAACCTCATGGTGGGCTTCCCAGATCCAGAACCCCTGCCCAATGACACACAAGATGTGCCCTACTTCATCATGGGGAATGACGCCTTCTCCCTCACAACCTACCTCATGAAGCCTGACACCTCCAGACTCCTCACCCGTGAAGAGAGGATCTTCAACTACGGCCGTCCAGGGCAAGGCGGGTGGTGGAGAACGCCTTTGGCATCCTGGCCAACAGGTTCCAGGTACTTCTCACCAACATGCAGCATAGCCCAGAGACCATGAGGAGGATCGTGGAAGCTTGCTGCATCCTGCACAATCTCATGCGCACCCGCTACCCAGTCTTGCAGAACAGGCTCATGGACCTCCAGCAAGGCAATGGGGACATGGAGCCTGGGGAATGGAGGCAAGGGCAAAACCTGATCGACACTGAGGATGTGCAAGGCCCCAACAGAGCCTCACATGAAGCGAAAAAGCAGCGCAACCTCCTGAGACAATGGTGCAACTCCCCGGCTGGAGCTGTGGAGTGGCAAGACAGGATGGTAGATGTTTAATGGATGCTTCCTTCAGCCTGTCTCATTACACGGGATGAGATTGGGCCATTTATGTTTGGTTGGCCTACAATGAACAGGGCGTTTAATAAAGAGTTGTGTTTATGTTGACATGTGTGGATAATTATTGCATTATTATTGATAATAAAGGGCCATAGGTGTGGCACCTGGTAGGGTGGACCATACAGTCCCACTATGCTTGCACTGGAGGTTTATCTATCCCACTGCTATCCTAACCCATCCCACAGCTATTACCATCCCACAGGTATCCTAACCCATCCCAAAGCTATCCTTACGCATCCCACAAGCATGCAAAGGCTTAAACCATTTCTAAAAGTTTCCACCAAGACTTTATTAAAAAAAAAGAAATGAAGCAAGTGTGTGAATCAAAAATAGACTTTATTAACAACAAGCTATAAGACAAAAATGAGTCTCTGGCACTCCTCTTGGTCTCTCAGTCTCAGGGGTGAAGGGTGCAGGTGCTGTGGAGGTGGCTGGTGCTGGAGTGCTTTTCATCAGCTCCTCCAGAAGCAGAAGCAGCAGAAGCCCCAGCCCCAGAAGAGCGAACCCGTGCTGCAGAAGCCCCAGCAGAACCAGAGTGAGGGCCAGGGGGCGGGATGGTAGCTCTGTCCCTCTTGCCAGGGCCGGCAGCAGATGGCTGAGGCTTGCTGTGCTTCCGCTTGGTTGTGGGGTTGCTGGCTGGCAGGCAGGCTGGCAGGAACCAAGGCTGGCAGGAAGGCTGGCAGGGAGGCTGGCACCCAGGTAGGCACCAAGGCTTGCAGGGAGGCAGGCACCAAGGCAGGCAGCAAGGCTGGCAGGCAGACCGGCTGGCAGCAAGGCTTGCAGGCAGGCTGGCAGCAAGGCTGGCAGGGAGGCTTGTAGCAAGGCTTGCAGGGCGTCTGGTAGCAAGGCTGGTAGCAAGGCTGGCAGCAAGGCTTGCAGGCAGACATGCAGGCAGGGCAGGCAAGGCAGGCAAGGCAGGCAAGGCAGGCAAGGCAGGCAAGGCAGGCAA
>BLBF01000018.1:59130928-59186997 GCA_015471245.1 Laticauda colubrina | reverse complement strand
AAGGCAGGCAAGGCAGGCAAGGCAGGCAAGGCAGGCAAGGCAGGCAATCCGTCCGGCAGCAGGTCTTTCCTCTGAATGGCGACCTGCTTCCGAGCTGCTTCCGTTATATCCATGGGGCTGACACAATGCATCCTCCCCGCATGCGCAATTAACGCCAGGCATCCATTAGGCTTCCGCTGTGCATCCGCTAGGCTTCTGCTGTGCATCCGCTTCATCCGTTTGGCGTCCGCTCTGCATCCGCTGTATCCGTTCCGCGTCTGCTTTGCTGAGGCCCCCCGGAAGCCTAGTGGTTGTGCCATCCGCTCCCATCTGCTTCCATCTGCTGGGCTTCCATTCCACATCCGCTTTGCATCCACCCTGCGTCCTCCCTGCGTCCGTGTTATCCGCTCCGGTTATGCAAATTTTCACCCCTTTTGAGAGCGGATAACAATGGATGGAACATTTTGCTCATCCGCTGTGTCCTTTTTACATCCGTTGGGCAGTGTGACATGGGCTTTAGAATGCAGTACTGCAGGCTAGCTCACTGCTCATTCTTGGACAGGGGTTCCCAACCTGGGGTGCGAGATAATATTCCAGGGGGCGCGAGAAAAGTCCAGGTAAATAATAGGAAATTGGCTATATGTTGGCATTTTTATTTTCTTTTGCAATGAACTAACTTTGTTTTCATTTTAGAGTTAAGTATTCTTATTTAGCAGCCATCACATACATAGCTGAAAAGATTCAATCCTACCATATATTTACCATATATTTCAGGGGATGCGAGGTTCGAGTGAAATTTCTTTAGGGGTGAGGGGCGAAAAAAAGGTTGGGAACCACTGCTCTTGGAGTTTGATTCTGAATGGCTCATGGTTGACTCAGCCTTCCGTCCTTCCAAGGTGGGTAAAATGAGGATCCAGATTGTTAGGAGCAATATGCTGACTCTGTAAACTGTTTAGAGAGGACTGTAAAACATTAGGAAGCAGCATATATGTCTAAGTGCTGTTGCTATTTAGAGCATGACTGTGTGGTAGTAAAATTAAATATTAGAATCTTCCACTGAGTTTTGGTAATCAGCAATGAAGATCAGGGAAATATTGATCAGGTGCATATCATGTCCTTACTGTATGATAAATCTTTCCCCTCTAGAGTTATTATTAATTCTTATGTCTGCAAGAGAATGGGGAAAAATACTGGTCTGAGAGAACCTTTGAGGCTTTGAGACTTCATGAAAATTATGCCCCCTCCTCTGGAATGTCTATAATTGGGTCAAAAAAATCAAGATAGTGGCCAGGACCATGTAATCAAAACCCTGCCCCTTAAATATGCATTGTTTCTGACTTGATACCCCACCCATTGCAGACACCCATGTATTCCCACAATTTATCATTCCTGAGAATGTAAACTCCTTAAGGCAGGGACTTAGTCTTTTTCAAAGTACCATGCACAGGAATGTCACTACTGTATAGATAAAAATATCCTATATACAAACAAGGAAAGAAACAAGCAAACAATTCTTTATTTTACTCTTGAAAAAGTGGTGTTTGTATAAAAACATAAAGAGAATTAAATGTTTACTGAATTAATCCAAATTTAGAAAATAATCTAATTGCCCAAAGTATAATTGTTTAGTAGACAATGAAGAAAAAAAGATACAAAAGACTCACATTTTTAATTGCAATTATGGAAAGGCTTTTTAGACACATACAATACTAACAAATGGATTGGAATAAATAGCAATAACAATAACACTTAGATTTGAATATCAGTTCATACTGCTTTACAACACTAAGTGGTTTACAGAACCAGTATATTGCCCCAACAATTTGGGAATGGAAAAATTATTAAACGCCCATCAGCAATTAGGAGGCAGAATGTTTTCTTGAAACATTGTTTGATATGAATATGTTGTATGAATAAGAGTTTATTTTGGAATTTTATGCTGTTTTCAGCTATAGTGAAATGAAAATAAAAGAGAAGATCATACCAAACTTTGTCTGAGGTTATGAGGTCACCTTAATGAGTCTGGGTGAGCCTTAGCTTGTTTTGGTGTGATAAATATTTTCAAATGTTAGAATTCTTACTTATTTTAGGAGTATAAATATAATAGCAACAGTGCTTAGATTTATATACTGTTTTATAGTGCTTTACAGCCATCTCTAAGCAGTTTGCAGAGTCTGCTTATTGTCTGCAATCATTTGGACCCTCATTTACCGACCATGGAAGGATGGAAGGCTGAGTTCAACCTTTAGCCTCTCAGAATTGAACTCCTGGAGTGAACAATGAGTTCGTCCTGCAGTACTGCATTCTAACCACTGTGCCATAATGGCTTTAAAAATGTACCAATATTTTAAAATATTAATTTATGAGAAAAATCATATTGTTTGGAAAGTTTGAATGATATGTCTCCAGAATTTTCAAGAATTACACAGATTTGATAGAAGTGTTACCACTAGTGGGGCCAATGCAAGTTATCAGTTTAAATACAGTATAATGCAATTAAAAGGCTATTTTTATAGGAAGGTCATTCATCATTTCAGGGAAGAGAATATTCACTAGTTAATCAAAACATGAATGTTAATTGAATCAGTGATTGTCTAAGATGCTTACTGAATTCACTCCATATAAGTTGCTACATGAAATGTTCAGAAACTTGATCAACTACACACTTTAATATTTCTGGTAATGTAACACAGTTCTCAGTGATATTGAGAATACTCTTCCTCACATTTAAATAAATATTAGAGTACACATTTCAATATATATAGAGAAAAGTTTTTCAAAAATACAGATGAATACAGAAATGGAACAGCCTTCTTGGATTGATGGTAAATGCCTATAAAATGACATGGACTAAAAACAGCTTTACTGATCCCTACTAGTACCAGTAATATATCTCAATCATTTCAAAGTCCTATACAGAAGGCCTGCATATCAGCTTCTTAGAATACAGACATTTATATTTTCAGAGAATGCAATGTCTTACCTAGCCTATTTTAGTACATACCACCTCATCATCCATGGCTTAATAAAAAACAGCTTTCTCTTACAGACTGTGAACCTATTTCAGCATCCCACATCATGCAAGGCTGATCGCTATGCTTTTGGTATTCAGCTAGCTGCCTCGGCTGTCACATTGTGAAAACCCTTCAGTAACTGCTCATATAGATTGGAGTCACCCTGAGCCACTGAATAAGAAATTACCCACAAAATGCTGCAGGGACACTAGAAGTATCCATGTCACTTGAAGGAAACAGCCATGGATCTAAGCTATGAAACTGGGCTCTATGGGGAGGAGATAGATTGGAAGAGATATAATAAACTATTAGTAAAAAGAAAAGGAAACAAATAAACTATTCTTTCCAAAATTGGATGTATTTACTAGTTAAGGGAAAAAGCATGAAAATTCATGGGAACCATTTTCAAAACTCCAATCTAGCAGTGACTGTTCCTGGATGGGATGGCCTTGTTCATTGGCACTTATGCCCCATGCTCTTTGCAATGAACTGAACTGGATTATTCAAATGAACTGAAGAGCATTCAGACACTTTAGCTGACGGAGAATGTGGCAGCTTCTAAGTGAAATTCAAGGTTTTGGTTGGCACATTAAAGAACCGGTTTACTTGAAGGATTGTCTCTAATGAAACATGTACATCAAGGGTCTTCAAACTTGGAAAGTTTAAGACCTGTGGACTTCAATTCCCAGAATTCCTGAACTAACATGACTGGAGGAAGAATTCTGGGAGTTGAAGTCCACAAGTCTTAAAGCTGTCAAGTTTGAAGACCACTGATGTACATGAAACCATGAAATAGCCTGGACCATGCCCTGTAGGGTTTTAAAGGACAAAATTAGCACCTTGAATTGTACCTGAAAGCAAATTGATAGCAATTGCAGCTCACAAAACAGAGATGTAATGTGAGCCATCTAAGGAGCAGACATACTGTAACTGTCATATAGCTAATTAGGCTACTAATTTGGATATATGTTGCTTGACCACTGTGTATTTTAACTTTTGTAATGTTTGCAATTGTTTTTATTTTAAGTCTGTTCACCAGCTAGTCATTTGTTGAGATGGGCAGACATATAGATCAAATCAAATACTATGCACCACTTTCTTTCTTTCAGTGGTTATTCACAAATACCTTCTCAAAATGATAATTCTTCTTCCAATTTGCTGATTCGCTATAATACTTCCATTCCACATTCTTTCAGCTGCCCTTTCCCACATAAGCTGTTCTTTAAAAGACTTTGATTCCATGATTTCAATATAGTTTAACATAAAATAAGGTTAAAAATCATTTGCCCCACCCCAAAACCCCTTCACAACATTTATGGACAGAAAAAAAATCAAATGGATAATGTATTAAAATTTTCCAAAGAAAGGATAAAACCTTTAATAAGTTCTCGAAGGAAGAATTCCTCTTTATCACTGGCAGTAACACAGTTCGTTAAAAGCAAAGCAAAACAGAAGTGTTTCTTCTTTATGTCTTCCCTTGGGATTTAATAGCACTATTGGAAGCCAGGGAAGTTGCAAACTACTGGAGATAGAATTGGGCAATTAAAAAGAATAGTCATCATATCCATTCTGTTCCACGTTATAACTAAATGCAAGTAAACCTTACTCCTTATAATACAGAATGTTCTTTTTCTTGTGCTGAATAGTAAGGGAAAAAAAATTAAAAGTAGAATTTCTGTGGTTAGACTACTGTTGTGGAAGAGAAAACTCCCAAGGTGACTCTAACACCATCTGTGCCTGATAGAGTAAGGCACTGAGAAATGTGATATCTAGGATGGAGTTGCTTTAGGGAAACTTTAGATCAGTGTTTCTCAAACTTGGCAGCTTCAAGATGTGTGCCTAAGGAATTCTGGGAGTTGAAGTCCACATATCTCAATGATGCCAGGTTTGAAAAACAATGCTTTAGATGCTCAGAAGGCTTCCACAGCTGTGCTTGCCAATTCAAGTAAGATTTAGCTTTGTGGATAGGACTATTCATGGGCATTTTTTCTGCAATAAAATGCCTTTCCCTTCACTGCAAACCAAACACAGTGGAATCAAAAGAAACAGGGTATTTTGTCATTTAATTGTGCTCAAACTTTCATGAACCCAAATTGTATGTCTGGTGAAATCTTGCCCCTCTGGTCAGAACAAAAATAATGTTTGAGGAAACCTTCTTTTCAAATCTTCTTCCAGAGCAATATTACTTGAAATACACTGAGCACATCATGAATTTCAGTGAGCACTTTTCCCCCAATTTTGCCATGCCTCTAAGAGTTTTTTGGAACCTCTGATCATCTAAATCCAGCAATCCCTGTGGTTTTCAGCATTGTACCCCAAAGCTTAGTGCTGAGATTTCTAGTTTGCAGTTTCATCACTCACAAAACATTATTCAGTCTTGATATATGTCATTTGTTGGATATTCTTCTGGTGGCTTAATCTAAAGGTGTCTGGAAAGGTTGAAGAGAAAAACATGAATCCAATCTATTAGTATGTATTTGTGAGTGTTGTGTAACTATCCATACTTTCCCAAACTCACTTCCTTTGAAACTTAGAAAAATAATTGGAAAACCCTATGCAATTAAGGCTCTGTGGCATAAGATAGACAACTTTTGAAATACATGCGGATGGTCCTTTTTACACCTCTGAAACATTTTGTGTGCATAAATTATTGTGTAATATTAATCAATCTGTTTCTGCACAGCATCACGTTCTTTCTTTTTGTCCTGTATTTACCTGAATGAAGATGACTTTCAATTTGAGATAGCCCTTCATAATTTGAAAACTCTGAAGGAAGAGAAGTGTTTTGAAACTTGTCATGTTTTTCTTCCAGTGGCAGCTGTTGTGATATGAATTGGAGGCAGTTGTCCTCTGGGAAGCAAAACATTCAAGGTGGTCGTGATGGGGAGAAATAAACAGGGGATCTGACATCTCTTGCTTTGGGTTCAAGAATGTTTCTCTCCTCTTTGGCTTCCCAACAGCTTCTGAATATTCCCCTCAAGACTATCCCTATAGCTCTCTGCGCAGAATGAAAAACAATATTTTGTTAATTTAATTTTAGGGTTATTGTTCCCTTTCCTATCCCTTTCCTATCTAAAGCCCATGTCACACTGCATCAACGGATGGAAAGAGGATGTAAAACGAAGAAAAACACTTGCCATCCGTTGGTTAACGCGATGCTTCCGTTTTGTACTCACTGCATCCGTTTTTCTTCCTCTCTATCCGTCCAGCATCTGTCTACTGACATTTCATCTGCTCAAAAAGTTTTGAGCTGCTCAAAACTTTTTGAGCAGAAAATGTATTCAACGCGTCCATTCTGCATCCACTAGGCATATGGGAAACATCCGTTCTACATCCGTCGGCATCCGTTACGCGTCCGCTACATCTGCTAGGCATCCCCTGCGCACCCGCGCAACTCAAATCCACTCCAGAGGAAAGCGGACACAGGGAGGAAGCGGAATGGACGCGGAACGGATGTGCAGCATTAGTAGCATGGACAGAGAAAGGATGAAAGTGGATGCAGCTCGCAAGCAAAGCATTTAAAATGGAAAAAACGTTCACAGAGGGGACCTATCTCGGATATTAAGGATGTCTAGAGGATGCCTAGAGGATGCCTAGAGGATGCAAAAGGACACATAGGGGAAAACCTATATTGCCTATAAAAAGGGGGAGCAACTCACCTGGATCTCACTTTCAGACCAGCAGCCCTGCTGTGCAGACCTCTGCAGCCTTCATCTGGCTCTTGCTCTTCCACAGCTTCAAGTCATGTCCACCATGGATCGTAACACAGTCCTTTTGGTTGCCACCATCGTTCTGCAACAGTGCGAAGCCATCTACAGGCTCTTTCAACTCTACTACGGGAAGAAAAGGAGGTGGCCAAGAAGCGTCTGGGTCCAAAGATGGATCGGGAGAAAAGCAGAGTATGGACTGTACAACAAGCTGATGGTGGAGCTCAGGAACGAAGACCCTTGTGCATTCCAGAATTTCATGAGGATGCCTCCAGCCATGTTTGATGAAGTTGTGGAGCAGCTGACACCCAGGTTGACGAAGCAGAGCAACAACCTCCAGCCCAGCCTGGACCCTGGGCTCAAGGTGGCACTGACTCTGCACCACCTGACCTCAGGGACCATGTACAGGAGCATGCAGTATGGCTGGAGGGTGCCACACAACACCATCAGCATTGTGGTCAGAGAAGTGGTGCAGGCCATTATCGAAGAATACCTGGAGGAGCTCCTCCAGTGCCCCTCCACTAAAGAAGGATGGAAGAAAGTTGCAGAGCAGTGGTATCAGAAGTGGAACTTCCCACACACCGTTGGAGCCATAGATGGGAAGCACGTGGCCTGCAAAGCACCAGCCTAGTCGGGGTCCACTTATTTTAACTACAAGGGCTTCTTTAGCATTGTCCTCTTCGCCATGGTCGATGCTGACTACAAGTTCATGTACATTGATGCTTCAGGCAATGGCTCAGCTTCAGATGCCCAGGTATACAATGCCAGTCACCTCAAGGAGGGACTGGAAGGCAACCTCATCATGGGCTTCCCAGATCCAAACCCCCTGCCCAACGACACGCAAGATGTGCCCTACCTCATCATGGGGGATGACGCCTTCTCCCTCAGAACATACCTCATGAAGCTCTACACTTCCAGATGCCTCACCCATGAAGAGAGGATCTTCAACTGTCCAAGACAAGGCGGGTGGTAGAGAACGTCTTTGGCATCCTGGCCAACAGGTTCCAGGTACTTTTCACCACCATGCAGCATCGCCCAGAGACTGTGAGGAGGATCGTGGAAGCTTGCTGCATCCTGCACAATCTCATGCGCACCCGCTACCCAGTCTTGCAGAACAGGCTCGTGGACCTCCAACAAGCCAATGGGGACATGGAGCCTGGGGAATGGAGGCAAGGTCAAAACCTGATCGACACTGAGGATGTGCAAGGCCCCAACAGAGCTTCAGGTGAAGGGAAGAAGCAGCGCAACCTCCTGAAACACAAGTGCAACTTCCCAGCTGGAGCAGTGGAGTGGCAAGACAGGATGATAGATGCTTAATGGATGCTTCCTTCAGCCTGTCTCATCACACTGATGAGATTGGGCCACGTATGTTGGGTGGGCCTACAATGAACAGGGCATTTAATAAAGAGTTGTGTTTATGTTGACATGTGTGGATCAATGATTACATTAGTATTGATAATAAAGGGCCATAGGTGTGGCACCTGCGAGGGTGGATCATAGAGTCACACTATGCTTGCACTGGAGATATATCTATCCCCACAGTTATCTCAACCCATCCCACAGCTATCTTAACCCATCCCTAAGGTATCCCTGCCCATCCCACAGCTATCTTAACTCATCCCACAGATATCTCAACCCATCCCAAAGGTATCCCTGCCCATCCCACAGCTATCTTAACCCATCCCACAGATATCTCAACCCATCCCAAAGGTATCCCTGCCCACCCGACTGCTATCCTTACCCATCCCACAAGCATGCAAAGGCTTAAACCATTTCTAAAAGTTTCCACCAAGTCTTTATTTACAAAAATTATTGAAGCAAGTGTGTGAAGCAAAGATAATCTTCATTCATAACAAGCTGTAAAAGAAAAATGACCCAAGTCAAGTGTGCAAATAAAGTCTACAGGCTCATTCCACAGGTATCCCTGCCCATCCCACTGCTATCTTAACCCATCCCACAGATATCCTAACCCATCCCAAAGGTATCCTTGCCCATCTGACAGGTATCCCTGCCCATTCCACAGCTATTACCCATCCCAAAGGTATCCCTGCCCACCCCACTGCTATCTTAACCCATCCCACAAGTCCACAGGTAGCCAGCCAGCCAGTCTCTGGCATTCCTCTTGGTCACTCAAAGGTGTGCCCAGTCTCAGGGGTGAAGGGTATAGGTGCTGTGGAGGTGGCTGCTGCTGGAGTGCTGGTCTGAAGCACCACTGGGGTGCCTGGCCCCGAGAGGACAACAGGGGACGGTGTGTTGAGGAAGCTCTCAGACAGCTGGCTCAGCCCCGTGATGTTGAGAGCTCCTTCCTCCATGCCATGGGTTGTCATCCCCAGTACCGACGACAGATGTCCTGAGGCCGGGCTTGGTTGTGGGGTGGAGGAAGGAGCAGTGTAGTGGGGCTGTCAGGTCTGCAGCTCGCTGAGGACTGGCGTGGGTGGCATCAGTGTCATGGGTGGCATCGGTGGCATCAGTGGAACCAGTGGCAATGGTGGCATCCGATGAGTCTGTGCTTGGACTGTGAAGGGCTGCTGCCTGTGCTGTTGGACCTCCCGGTAGCCATAGCCCTGGTAGGTGAGGGTCTGTGGAAAGCCTTGGAATGGGAGGGACATCACCTGGGGTGGAGGAGCAGACCTGGACTGTGTGGGAGCAGGTTCATCTGGATCTGGAGGGTTGTGAAGCAGATCGGTGATCCTGTCCTTCACCACCTGGTACTGGGGTTCCGCCATGTCCGTGAGGGTCTGGTTGACATAGGTGAGGAAGGGCTTGCGATTGGAGGATGAGGAGTCGGTGTGGACCAGCTGAGAGAGGATATCTATGGTGCTCCTGATGGTGTCTCTTCTCTCCAGCAGTACAGTTTGGCTCTGCCCCTCCTGTCTGGCTCTCTGCCTTTCTGTGGAGGTGGAGCTGGGGGTGGATGCGGGTAGGACTGTGATGGAAGTGCCATCTCATTTCTCCCACTGCATCAGGGAGTCCTCCATGTGCTTCACCATGGTTACAACAGCTGTCCGCGGGTTCTCCGTTGTGGCACGCTCCACAGACATCTGCCTGGAGACAGGAGCTGACTCTCGGCCGGAAGAGGACTAGCTCTCAGCAGGCTGCCTGAGAGAGAGGGTTGTGAGAGGGGCTGCTCCTCAGTGGCGGATCTCACCCTCCGGGAAGCTGCACTTGGCCATCACGTAGGTCTCTCTGTCCATCAGCTTGACCACAGCCTGGCCATATTTCTTGAGGTGCAGCTTCCCGTACCAGCCGAGGAGCACCTCCGAAGTGTAGCCTAGGATCTCCGCGTTCTCTCTCCAAGTAGCCTGCTTCCTTTTGGTGTCCCTGTAGAGCCTGTGTCCCTTCCACCATAGATAGTCATTCTCTCTCAGCCACTCCAGCACCTCATCCTCATGTTCCTCCTCGATGTTGTATTGCCTCCTCTCCCGTTCTCGCATATGCCTCTTCCTCCCTTTGGCAGGACCACATGAACCCTCATCAGAGGGGCTTCCAGGTTGTAGGGGCTGCTCCTCCACACCACCAGCACCAGCAGGATCATCATCATCATCAGCAGCAGCAGCAGCAGCACCAGCAGTATCATCATCATCATCAGCAGCAGCAGTAGCACCAGCATGACCAGCATCAGCAGCAGCAGAGTAAGCACCAGCAGCGCCAGCAGCATCAGGAGCACGAGCAGGACCAGGAGCATGAGCAGGACCAGTAGGACCAGCAGGACCAGCAGAACCAGCAGGACGAGCAAGACCAGGAGCACGAGCAGGACCAGCAGGACGAACAAGAACAGGAGCATGAGCAGGACGAGCAGGACCAGCAGGACCAGCAGGACCAGCAGGACGAGGAGCAGCTTCAGCAGAATAAGCACCAGCAGAAGCACCACTGCCATAAGCAGCATCAGCAGCTCCTCCAGAAGCAGCATCAGCAGAAGCACCACTGCCAGAATCAGCATCAGCAGCTCCTCCAGAAGCAGAAGCAGCAGAAGCTCCAGCCCCAGAAGAGCGAGCCCTTGCTACAGAACCCCAGCAGAAGCAGAGGGAGGGCCAGGGGGTGGGAGGGTAGCCCTGTCCCTCTTTCCAGGGCTGGCAGAAGATGGCTGATGCTTCCTTTTCTTCCCCATGGTTGTGGGGTTGCTGGCTGGCAGCAAGACTGGCAGGCAGGCAGGCAGGAAGGCTGGCAGGCAGGCTGGCAGGCTGGCAGGCAGGCAGGCTGGCAGGAAGCCTGGCAGGAAGGCTGGCAGGAAGGCTGGCAGGAAATCTGGCAGGCAGGCACCAAGGCTGGCAGGCAGGCTGGCAGGCAGGCAGCAAGGCTGTCTGGCAGGCAGGCAGGCACCAAGGCTGGCAGGCAGGTAGGCAGCAAGGCTGGCAGGGAGGCTGGCAGGGAGGCTGGCAGGCAGGCAGGCAGCAAGCCTGGCAGGCAACAAGCCTGGCAGGCATGCAGGCAGGCAAGGCAGGCAGGCTGGCTGGCAAGGCTGGCAGGCAGTCAATGTGTCTGGAAGCAGATCTTTCCTCTGAATGGTGACCTGCTTGGGAGCTGCCTCTCTTTATATCCACGGGGTTGATGCAATGCATCCTCCCCGCATGCGCAGTGAACGCTAGGCATCCACTAGGCATCTGCTAGGCTTCCACTAGGCATCTGCTCTGCATCTGCTTTCTCCGCTAGGCTTCCGCTGTGCATCCGCTTCATCCGCTCGGCATTCGCTCTGCATCCGCTCTTTCCGTTCCGTGTCTGCTTTACTGTGGACCCTGGAAGCCTTGTGAATGTGTCATCCGCTCCCATCTGCTTCCATCCGCTAGGCTTCCATGGAGCATCTGCTTTCCATCCACCCTGCGTCCTCCCCCTGTCCATTCCTTTCCGTGTTATCCACTCTGGTTATGCAAATTTTTGCCCCTTTTGAGAGAGGATAACAACGGATGGAACATTTTTCTCCTCCGCTGTGTCCTTTTTACAAACGTTTTGCATCCGTCGGCCAGTGTGACAGGGCCTTTAGATTAAATGTGTTTATTTAAATTAAAATGTAATAAAATCAAACCTGCTAGGCCTTCATTCACAGCAGCTGGTTGATAACCTGAGGCCTCAGTGGCAAACTTAAGCCCATGTCGCACTGAACCAACGGATGCAAAGAGGATGTAAAATGGACAAAAAACCTTGCCATCCGTTCGAAAACGCGATGTACTCACTGCCTCCATTGGCTTTCTCTGTATCTGTCCAGCATCTGTTTATGGGCATTTCATCCACTCCAAAAGTTTTGGGCTGCCCAAAACTTTTGCGCGGAAAATGTATCCAGTTCGTCCATTCTGCATCCGCTATGCATCCGCTAGGCATCCGTTATGCATCCGTTACACATCCGCTATATCCACTAGGCGTCCGCTACGCATTCGCAGAACTCCATCCTCCCGGACGCAGGGAGGAAGCGGAACAGATGCAGAACGGATGCAGAACGGATGCGTAGCGGATGCAGAATGGAAACAAAGCATTTAAAATGGAAAAAACGTTTGCAGAGGGGACCTATCTCGGATATTAAGGATGTCTAGAGGATGCCTACAGGATGCCTAGAGGATGCCTAGTGGAAAACCTATACTGCCTATAAAAAAGGGGAGCAACTCGCCTCCATCTCACTTTCAGAACAGCAGCCCAGCAGTACAGACCTCTGCAGCCTTCATCTGGCTCTTCCTCTTCCACAGCATCCAGTCATGTCCACCGTGGATTGTAACAAAGTCCTTTCGGCAGCCACCATTGTTCTGCAACAGTGCAAAGCCATCTGCAGGCTCTGTGAACTCTACTGCGAGAAGAAAAGGAGCCACCCAAAAAGAGTCTGGATCCAAAGATGGTTCACCAGAAGAGCCGAGGACGGACTGTACAACAAGCTGATGGTGGAGCTCAGGAACGAAGACACTCGGGCGTTCCAGAACTTCATGAGGATGCCTCCAGCCATGTTTGAAGAAGTTGTGCAGTGGCTGACACCCAGGTTGACCAAGGCAAACACCAGCTTCCAGCCCAGCCTGGAACCTGGGCTCAAGGTGGCACTCACTCTGTGCCACCTGGCCTCAGGGACCTCCTACAGGAGCATGCAGTACGGCGGGAGGGTGCCACACAACACCATCAGCATTGTGGTCAGAGAAGTGGTGCAGGCCATCATCGAAGAATACAAGGAGGAGCTCCTCCAATACCACTCCACTGAATAAGGATGGAAGAAAGTTGCAGAGCAGTAGTATCAGAAGTGGAACTTACCACACACCATTGGAGCCATAGATGGCAAGCATGTGGCCTGCAAAGCTCCAGCCAAGTTGGGGTCCACTTATCTCAACTCCAAGGGCTTCTTCAGCATCATCCTCTTCGCCATGGTCGATGCTGACTACAAGTTCATGTACATCGATGCTTCAGGCAACGGCTCATCTTCAGATGCCCAGGTATTCAACGCAAGTGACCTCAGGGGTAGGCTGGAATGCAACCTCATCGTGGGTTTCCCAGACCCCCTGCCCAACGACACGCAAGATGTGCCCTACTTCATCGTGGGGGATGATGCCTTTTCCCTCACAACTTACCTCATGAAGCCCTACACGTCCAGACTCCTCCCTCGTGAAGAGAGGATCTTCAACTACAGGCTGTCCAGGGCAAGGCGGGTGGTGGAAAATGCCTTTGGCATCCTGGACAATAGGTTCCAGGTACTTCTCACCACCGTGCAGCATTGCCCAGAGACCGTGAGGATGATATGGAAGCTTGCTGCATCCTGCACAATCTCATGCGCACCTGCTACCCAGTCTTGCAGAACAGGCTCGTGGACCTCCAGCAAGGCAATGGGGACATGGAGCTTGGGGAATGGAGGCAAGGGCAAAACCTGATCGACACTGAGGATGTGCAAGGCCCCAACAGAGCCTCACATGAAGGGAAGAAGCAGCGTAACCTCCTGAGACAATGGTGCAACTCCCCAGCTGGAGCGGTGGAGTGGCAAGACAGGATGGTAGATGCTTAATGGATGCTTCCTTCAGCCTGTCTCATCACACGGATGAGATTGGGCCATGTATGTTTGGTTGGCCTACAATGAACAGGGAGTTTAATAAAGAGTTGTGTTTATGTTGACACGTGTGGATAATTATTACATTATTATTGATAATAAAGGGCCATAGGTGTGGCACCTGGGAGGGTGGACCATTCAGTCCTACTATGCTTGCACTGGAGGTTTATCTATCCCACTGCTATCCTAACCCATCCCACAGCTATTACCCATCCCACAAGCATGCAAAGGCTTAAACCATTTCTAAAAGTTTCCAGCAAGACTTTATAAAAAAAAAGAAATGAAGCAAGTGTGAATCATGAATAGACTTTATTTACAACAAGCTATAAAACAAAAAAGAGTCTTTGGCACTCCTCTTGGTCGCTCAGTCTCAGTGGTGAAGCTTGCAGGTGCTGTGGAGGTGCTTGTCATCAGCTCCTCCAGAAGCAGAAGCAGCAGAAGCGCCAGCCCCGGAAGAGCGAGCCCGTGCTGCAGAAGCCCCAGCAGAACCAGAGTGAGGGCCAGGGGGCGGGATGGTAACTCTGTCCCTCTTGCCAGGGCTGGCAGCAGATGACTGAGGCTTGCTGTGATTCTGCATGGTTGTGGGGTTGCTGGCTGGCAGGGAGGCTGGCAGGAACCAAGGCTTGCAGGAAGGCTGGCAGGGAGGCTGGCACCAAGGCTGGCAGGGAGGCTGGCAGGCAGGCAGGCACCAAGGCTGGCAGGCAGGCAGATAGCAAGGCTGGCAGGCAGGCTGGCAGGCAGGCTTGCAGGCAGGCAGGCACCAAGGCTTGCAGGAAGGCTTGCAGGGAGGCTGGCACCAAGGCTGGCATGCAGGCTGGCAGGCAGGCAGGCACCAAGGCTGGCAGGATGGCTGGCACCAAGGCTGGCACCAAGGCTGGCAGGGAGGCAGGCACCAAGGCTGGCAGGAAGGCTTGCAGGCAGGCAGGCACCATGGCTGGCAGGCAGACATGAACCAAGGCTGGCAGGCAGACTGGCTGGTAACAAAGCTTGCAGGCAGGCTGGCAGCAAGGCTGGCAGGGAGGCTGGCAGCAAGGCTGGCAGGGAGGCTGGCATCAAGGCTGGCAGGGAGGCTGGCAGCAAGGGTGGCAGCAAGGCTGGCAGGCAGACATGCAGGCAGGGCAGGCAAGGCAGCCAATCCATCCGGCAGCAGGTCTTTCCTCTGAATGGTGACCTGCTTCCGAGCTGCTTCCGTTATATCCACGGGGCTGACCCAATGCATCCTCCCCGCATGCGCAATTAACGCCAGGCATCCGCTAGGCTTCCGCTGTGCTTCCACTGTGCATCTGCGGTGCATCCGCTTCATCTGCTCGGCGTCCGTTCTGCATCCGCTGTATCCGTTCTGCGTCTGCTTCGCTGCGGCCCCCCGGAAGCCTAGCCGATGTGCCATCCGCTCCCATCCGCTTCCATCCACTGGGCTTCCATTCCACATCCGCTTTGTATCTGCCCTGCATCCTCCCTGCATCCGTGGTATCCGCTCCGGTTATGCAAATTTTTGCCCCTTTTGAGAGCGGATAACAACGGATGGAACATTTTACTCGTCCGCTGTGTCCTTTTTGCATCCGTTGGGCAGTGTGACATGGGCTTTAGCTTGAGTGCCCTTTCTTTGGACCCTGGATTTTTCTCCAATTATTTGTTGAAAACTGATATTCATGATGAGTGTTTTGGTAGATGGGATCATTTTAGAAATGCTATTTCCCAACCCTTAGCCAAATCTAAGTTATGTTCAATTTTGTGATGTAATCTCACTAAGTTTACATCATTATCCTATCTGTTACAACCCTCAATATCTTAACTTGTGCTCAACATGACTTGCAACCAATAAAAAGGCTTCAGCTCACTTCAGGACTAAAGCAGGATTGTAATTGCAGACTAAAACTAAATATGACAGAACCATACCTTACAAGGCTATAAAGTAATTGCAAAAGGAACATGATTTTTGGATTAGGTGAAATGAACTCAGTGGCTCCTTGAGACATGCCACTAGGTGTCCAGATTTCGCTCAGGATTTCAAGGAGATTGAAACCAGAGTAGAACACAATTTGCATTGCTCATTGCCTGCCATGGAACTAAAGCTCTCAATAACAAGAAGCCTGTACTTACACATCCTTAACAACCCAGCAAGTATGTCTGTATTGGCAGATTGCATAATAAAGATTTCTCTCAACTGAATGCAATGTCATCCTAATTCTGATTCTAAAGCATCAAGTCTGCCTTGTATTGAACAAAGACAGCCTTTAGGTGTATCCATAGCAACCACCTTTTAGAGAGTTAAGGAATGAGAACCAGTGTCCACCTGGTGACAGATCCTCATTCTACAGAAGACCAAGCAGGCAGGTTTGCTGCCACAAAGCAGCTCAGCCAGTTTCCCCTGCCAATCACTTTGATGTTCACATAATTACAAAGGAAATAGTCCTGCTGCTTCACAATATAATAGGAAACTATAGTATTCACATTGAATGCCAAAAGTCTAGCCTTATATACATATTTTCTCAAATTGCTAGTTTTTCTGGCAGAAAATCTCTATCTCTACCTATGTAGAGAGTTACCAGAATCTAGATAATAGATTCTAGTGGAGAAAAGCAAGCTTAACACAGAATTTCTATTAATTCATTAGCCTCATCACTCACTTCCTGCTCAGAACATATTTAATTGTCCAATTTTTGCTGCTATGGTTCAAAAATAGCACCAAAGTGGTATGGCTTTTTGATTTCATGAAAAATTCTCACAAACTCAAAGTTCTCATATTTAATCCTTTAGAAAATATACTGCTTATCCCTAACCTTGATTTGCTGCCATATGATTGTGTGACATTTTACTGTATGCAGTTATATTCAAAATGGCATTATTATGAATTTTGATATTTAAAACTATCTCTGGTTTAACACCATTGTAATTTTATGAACATAAAATTATGTTTTTATAATTAAAAATCAATGAACATAAATTTGATGTCTATTTATAGAATATTTCTTCAAATAAAGGTAAGAGTAACACTTCAACAAGATTAGGAATAAAATAGTTCATTATTATGAGTCATTGTTTTAGGGATAGTTCACTTTTTAATCATAGGAAAAAATTAAGGGCATGCACTTCATTATCTGTCTATTATAAGTCTTGGAAAGAAAATTGTGGTGTTAAAGTTCATTGCTGAACTGTTAGGATCTGGAACTGGAAGTGAAACAGATGTTGCACATCAACTTATTTGATTATTGGAAAAAACCTCAGTGATGACATTGAGTGAGACCTGTTTTTACTCTTAGCTGTCTTTACAATTACATCATATGATGTCAATATAAAGACAAATCAGAGAGATGGCTGATTTTGAATTCAGTTTATTACAGTTCTTATTCTGGCAATTTTAGGACATGAAATAGTACATTGAACAAAGGAATAATGCAGTTTAGATGTTCGAGAGATTCCACCTTGTCACTTTGGTTACATAATAACTGAATAGACAGCCTCTTGGAATGATATGTGGATTTGAAACAGAATTTTGCAAATCTGAATATTGAATCCAATGTTTGCTTTAAAAATATAACATATTAAAACATATTTTTCAAACAAGTTACAGTACTATTTTCAAGATTTATTTTTTATTTTATAGCAAATAAAATCAAGATAAAATGAGGAAACAAGATGCAGATAATGCATATAATGCATATAAAAATAAAGAAAGGCAAGTAACAAAAGAAAGTATGATTCGTGTATCACAGTGTTTGATCTCCTCATGTTTCCATCCATAATGACTTAACTTATTATGCATAAACCCAATCTAAACATCTTCAAATAGCAAATTAAAATTGGACCATTCTTAATTCTTATTTAGGGCTCTTAGACCAGAATTTGTGGGGCAAAGTAAATTTAATAATAAAACATAGTATGCACATCCCATTTTGATTAACTAAATTATCAGTGGGCATATGGTGGGACAGGTTGCTTATCGCAAGAGCTGCATATATGACTAAGAGGCTTACAATATGCTTGGAATACAGAGAAACAAATTCCTATTGGTACTAATGGATATTTTTCTTTATTCTTATATAGCCATAGCTGAGAAACATTTAATAATACCCTGATCTTACTGATAATTTAAAGGAAAATTTCAGTTGATTAATTTAATAGATCATGATTTTAAAGCCCCCTTGGCTTTCACTATTCTCTAGCAGTTTGTGACTAGATACTTTAAAAATTGAAATGAAATAAGTGGGTCAATAAAATCCATAAGTCAGCTAAATGGGATGACTCGTCCACCAGCAATCACTTATTTATAACTTAAACAGCTATCTTCAAAAATGTTTTCTAAGCTGCAGTAAGAAATGCATTTATAAGCAGGACATGTAATTTTAATCTGTCCACCACAAAGAGAAAATTTTCATTATTTAAATTGAATTGTAGTCCCCTCCTGCTTTCAGTGCTATGTTATTAGTTCTTCTTACACAAAAATACAAGTCATAGGATTCCTGATAACATTTCTGAAAATGTCATTTCAGCCAAAGTGGTAAAGACAGACCAACTTGAATATTCAAGCATTTTTCACATAGATTTCAGTTACTGGAATGACATCATTGCAGCTCATCTATTTTATTAAGGGAAAGTAGTATATGGATTGCAATTTAGACACATGTTTTAAAATTAAAAAAAAAAGAATAATGTTTTTATTATAAGATTGGTACCAAAATAATATCATGGGGAAGAATATAAAATCTGTACCACAATGTCTCAATAATGGATTTCATGGAAATTACAATAATTTAATGACTCTATTATCTTGCGTGTCAATATAAATGTCAATGAGTGAAAAGAAAGAAAATAAAATAGATTAGAAATATCTTGACTCTTTTCCATTTAAAATATTATTATCTGAAATTCTATGAGAACTGGGTGGCTTAATTTAAATAATAATTTAATGGTAAGCTGTAATTACACATGTTGAGTATATGTGCACACCTTGATCTATCTTAATGGTTTTGAGGAAAACTGTAAGTAAAAGAATATTGGAGAGCCAGTGCAATGATTTATGAAATAGAATGGAAGTAAGGAGAAATTTCCTGACAGTGAGAATAATTAATGGCTTGCCTTTAGAAGTTGTAGGTGCCCATCACTAGAAGTTTTAAAGAAGAGATTAGAGCCATTTGTCTGAAATAGTATTGCGAGTCCTGTTTGAGCAGGAGGTGGGACTAGAAGACCTCTAAGATTCCTTCAACTCTCTGTTAATATTCTGTTAATAAAATATTTTACTTCCTTTATTGGTAATACCCATGATGACTGTCAAAAAAGAATAATAGTTCATCAGGAAGAGTGCATGAAGTCCTTTCTCATCTAATTTTTTTTGTATTGGCCATTTTACACTATATATTTGATATTTAAAATGTACTTGTTTTTTTTCTCCTGAGTAATATATAATAAAATTGTCCTATCCTATTAAAAAAAAGGAATTGCTTAGTATGTTATAGATTGGCTTAAGAGGCAATGAATAAATTTGTTATTTTTCTTCTGTGTTCTAGGAATGAATCACAGTCACATGGACAAATTTACACTATGGAAACTTCTGAGGTTAGAGAAGACTAAGTATGCTGTATGTGAGCATTAAACCTGATCTAAATTTTTTTAAAGGGGTAACATTATTTCTGCATAGCATTTCAAATTGTAGATTTGAATTTGGTTTTCCCCTTTCTCAGAAAAAAGTTGTATCTAGGAAAATAAAATGGAAGGAAGGATGATACTGGATCAATCTTCTCACTGGATAATTTAAAAAAAATTGAATAACTGGGAACTTTCATGATGTGATCTCATCATGTGTGAATTATTTTTGGCATGTTCTTCTGTTGACTCATTCATTAAGGCCAGTACTAATGTCTCTGGTTTTGATCAACAATGGTTTTATAGGGTGTCAGCTTTGCTCTGAAGATCCTGGGAAATGAATGCATAACTTCTGAAATGCAAAACTGGAACTTTACTACTGAACTGCAGTATCATTGTTTCCCACTACTTCTATTGCTCATTAATATTTGTGGTACAGCAATAATATAGCCTTTGACATAACATCTGTCTCCTTGCATTTGCTGCAAATTGAAATTCTCATGCATAAATTTATTCAGAATTTTTCTGCATTAATTCAGGACCAGAAAAATAAACACAGATGGCTGATGCTTCATTTAACATCTTTATAAACATAATAAGTAGATTTTACAAAGGAGTTGTAGTTTTCTCCAACATGGAGCAAACTCAGAAAGAAGTAGACATGTTACAAGTTCAGAGCTTCAGCAACAACTTCAACAGCTCAGAACATACATCAGAACATACATACATCAGTTTCACTTTAGTTCAGCAGGCAAGCATTATACAAAGCAGAGGAAAGAAGCAGTTTCATCTTCAACAGATAAACTCAGAGAAACATAGTTACAGAGTTGCAGAGCTTAAAGCCCCTGTCACACTGCACCAATGGATGGAAAGAGGATGTAAAATGGAGAAAAACACTTACCATCCATTGGTTAACGCGATGCTTCGATTCTGTACTCACTGCCTCCGTTTTGCTTCCTCTCTATCCGTCCAGAATCTGTCTATTGACGTTTCATCCACTCAGAGGGTTTTGAGCTGCTCAAACCTTTTGCGCGGAAAATGTATCCAATGCGTCCATTCTGCATCCGCTAGCCATCCGCTAGGCATCTGTTCTGCATCTGTTACGCATCCGCTATATCCGCTAGGCATCCGCTAGGCATCCGCGCAGCTCGATCCGCTCCAGCGGTAAACGGATGCAGGGAGGAAGCGGAACGAATGCAGAATGGATGGAGAAAGGATGAAAGCGGATGCAGCTCGCAAAGAAAGCATTTAAAATGGAAAAAACGTTCGAAGAGGGGACCTATCTTGGATATTAAGGATGTCTAGAGGATGCCTAGAGGATGCAAAGGGACACATAGTGGAAAACCCACACTGCCTATAAAAAGGGGGAGCAACTCATCTGGATCTCACTTTCAGACCAGCAGACCAGCTGTGCAGACCTCTGCAGCCTTCATCTGACTCTTCCTCTTCCACAGCATCCAGACATGTCCACCATGGATCATAACAAAGTCCTTTTGGCAGCCACCATCATTCTTCAGCAGTGCGAAGCCATCTACAGGCTCTGTGAACTCTACTACGGGAAGAAAAAGAGGCAGCCAAGAAGCATCTGAGTCCGAAGATGGATCGGGAGAAGAGCAGAGTACAGACTGTACAACAAGCTGATGGTGGAGCTCAGGAACGAAGACACTCGTGCATTCCAGAACTTCATGAGGATGCCTCCAGCCATGTTTGATGAAGTTGTGCAGTGGCTGACACCCAGGTTGACCAAGGCAAACACCAGCTTCTGGCCCAACCTGGAACCTGGGATCAAGGTGGCACTCACTCTGCACCACCTGGCCTCAGGGACCACCTACAGGAGCATGCAGTACGGCTGGAGGGTGGTCAGAGAAGTGGTGCAGGCCATCATTGAAGAATACATGGAGGAGCTCCTCTAGTGCCCCACCACTGAAGGATGGAAGAAAGTTGCAGAGCAGTGGTATCAGAGGTGGAACTTCCCCCACACCGTTGGAGCCATAGATGGCAAGCATGTGGCCTGCAAAGTTCCAGCAAGTCGGGGTCCACTTATTTCAACTACAGGGGCTTCTTCAGCATCATCCACTTCGCCATGGTCAATGCTGACTAAAAATTCATGTACATCACTGCTTCAGGCAATGGATCAATATCAGATGACCAGGTATACAACTCCAGTGACCTCAAGGAGGAGCTGGAATGCAACCTCATCGTGGGCTTCCCAGATCCAGACCCCCTGCCCAACAACACGCAAGATGTGCCCTACTTCATCGTGGGGGATGACACCTTCTCCCTCAGAACCTACCTCATGAAGCCCTACACTTCCAGACTCCTCACCCATGAAGAGAGGATCTTCAACTACAGGCTGTCCAGGGCAAGGCGGGTGATGGAGAACGCCTTTGGCATCCTGGCCAACAGGTTCCAGGTACTTCTCACCACCATGCAGCATCGCCCAGAGACTGTGAGGAGGATCATGGAAGTTTGCTGAATCCTGCAAAATCTCATGTGAACCCGCTACCCAGTGTTGCAGAACAGGCTCGTGGACCTCCAACAAGGCAATGGGGACATGGAGCCTGGGGAATGGAGGCAAAGGCGAAACCTGATAGACACTCAGGATGTGCAAGGCCCCAACAGAGCCTCACGTGAAGGGAAGAAGCAGCGCAACCTCCTGAAACACTGGTGCAACTCCCCAGCTGAAGTGGTGGAGTGGCAAGACAGGATGATAGATGCTTAATGGATGCTTCCTTTAGCCTGTCATATCACACTGATGAGATTGGGCCATGTATGTTGGGTGGGCCTACAATGAACAGGGCATTTAATAAAGAGTTGTGTTTATGTTCAAATGTGTGGATGATTATTACATTATTATTGATAATAAAGGGCCATAGGTGTGGCACCTGGGGGTGGGGGTGGACCATACAGTCCTACTATGCTTGCACTGGAGGTTTATCTATCCCACAGCTATTACCCATCCCAAAGGTATCCCTGCTCATTCCACAGGTATCCCTGCCCATCCCACTGCTATCTTAACCCATCCCACAGATATCCTAACCCATCCCAAAGGTATCCTTGCCCATCTGACAGGTATCCCTGCCCATTCCACAGCTATTACCCATCCCAAAGGTATCCCTGCCCACCCCACTGCTATCTTAACCCATCCCACAAGTCCACAGGTAGCCAGCCAGCCAGTCTCTGGCATTCCTCTTGGTCACTCAAAGGTGTGCCCAGTCTCAGGGGTGAAGGGTGCAGGTGCTGTGGAGGTGGCTAGTGCTGGAGTGCTTGTCTGAAGCGCCATTGGGGTGCCTGGCCCTGAGAGGACAACAGGTGACGGTGTGTTGAGAAAGCTCTCAGACAGCTGGCTCAGACCTGTGATGTTGAGAGCTCCTTCCTCCATGCCATGGGGTGTCAGCCCCAGTACCGAGGACAGATTTACTGAGGCTGGGCTTGGCTGTGGGGTGGAGGAAGGAGCAGTGTAGTGGGGCTGTCTGGTCTGCAGCTGGGTGAGGACTGACGTGGGTAGCATCAGTGGCGTGGGTGGCATCAGTGTCATGGGTGGCATCGGTGGCATCAGTGGAACCAGTGGCAATGGTGTCGTCCGATGACTCTGTGCCTGGACTGGGAAGGGCTGCTGCCTGTGCTGCTGGACCTCCTGGTAGCCGTAGCCCTGGTAGGTGAGGGGCTGTGGAAAGCCTTGGAATGGGAGAGACATCACCTGGGGTGGAGGAGCAGACCTGGACTGTGTGGGAGCAGGTTCAGCTGGGCCTGAAGGTGAAGCAGCTCGGTGATCCGGTCGTTCACCACCTGGTACTGGGGTTCCGCCATGTCCGTGAGGGTCTGGTTCACATAGGTGAGGAAGGGCTTGCTGTTGGAAGATGAGGAGTTGGTGTGGACCAGCTGAGAGAGGAGATCTATGCTGCTTTGGATGGTGTCCTTGATCTCCAGCAGGACAACGTGGCTCTGCCCCTCCGGTCTGCCTCTGTGCCTTTCTGTGGAGGTGGAGCTGGGGGTGGATGGGGTTAGGGCTGTGGTGGACGTGCCGTCTCCTTTCTCCCACCACACCAGGGAGTCCTCCACGCGCTCCAGCACAGTTAGTACAGCTTTCCGCGGGTTCTCCGCCGTGGTACGCTCCACAGAAACCTGCCTGGAGACAGGAGCTGACTCTCGCCCGGAAGAGGACTGGCTCTCAGCAGGCTGCCGGAGAGAGAGGATAGTGAGAGGGGCTGCTGGTGCTCCTTAGTGGTGGACCTCACCCTCCAGGAAGCTGTACCTGGCCATGTCAGGTTAACCGTGGCCTGGCCAGATTTCTTCAGGTGCAGTTTCCTGTACCAGGTGTGCATGTGCTTCCACCAGCCAAGGAGCACCTCCGAAGTGTAGCCCAGACTCTCCGCCTTCTCTCTCCAAGCAGCCTGCTTCCTTTTGGTGTCCCTGTACAGCCGGTGTCCCTTCCGCCACAGATAGTCATTCTCTCTCAGTCACTCGAGCACCTCATCCTCATGTTCCTCCTCAATATAGTATTGCTTCCTCTCCCATCCCCGCATACGCCTCTTTCTCCCTTTGGGAGGACCAGATGGGCCTTCATCAGAGGGGCTCCCAGGTAGTAGGGGCTGCTCCTCCACACCACCAGCAGCATCAGCACCAGCAGGATCATCATCATCATCATCATCATCAGCAGCAGCAGCAGCAGCAGCAGCATCTCAAGCTGCACAAAGGTATGAAGGGGGAGGGGAAGTAGCCCCAGCCAGAAGAAGCAGAGCAACTCCCTCTCCCATAAATCAACCCGATCCAGCAGTAGCCCCAGGGCCTTCAGCAGGAGGTGTGATTCCTAGAAGGCGTAGAGCTCCTAGGCTGCCTCCATTAGAAGTAAAATACGGGGGGGAATCCCAAAACCTTGGAATTTTTCCTAGTCCAAGTTTGGAGCTATATGGAAGAATATGGGGAGGATTTTCCGCCAAAGTGAGGTGTGTTACCAGGGCTCTGGAGGGAATAGCGGCAGAGTGGATGGTGACCTTGCATAATGATAATGCTCCTCAGCTGCTGAACTATAACCTATTCATGGCTGCACTGCGAGCTAGGTTTGAGGACCCATTGGCAGAGCGCAAGGCCCGAATTAGGATGAAACCCATAAAACAGGGGCGGAGGTCTATGGCTGACTACACCCCAGAATTTAGACAGTTAGCCAGCCATTTCCGAGGCTGGCCCCAAGAAGCCCTGATAGAACTGTTTAAAGATGGTTTAAATGAAGATGTGTACCAGAGATGCACTGCTAGAAGAGACCCCAATGACTTGCAGATGTGGTATTTGCTGGCAGAAGAATTGGAGATTGATTTAATCCGAAGTAAATGACGGGGAGGTTATGGGTAGAGCAAGTTTCCCCCCCCCACATCCTCAAGAAGCTCCTAAACCTCAGAAGGGAGGAGTGGCGGCAAGACCCAACCCCTCGGCCTGCTTTCGATGCGGGAAAGAAGGTCACCGGGCTGTGAACTGCAGAGTCAAGTTGGAGCCAAAGGGGGCACCAGAGGAAGGAAATAAACCTGAAAAGTCCCCAGCGAAGCCTCGCGAAACAGCACTAAAATCGAAAGAGACAGCAGAGTTTGCCCATCCCGCAGGAGAGGAATCAGAAGCCCCAGTGACCCCTGAGGAGGAGGATTCTGACTCGGAAGACGGCTTCCTGGTAAGTCCAAGCGTGGGCCCTGTGACCATTCCGGTGAATTTGAGGGTACCCATTTCAGGGGTCGAAGGGGAAATGCTAGCCCTGTTAGATTCTGGGTGCACAAGGTGTATAATCAACACGGAAGTAGTGAAGAAAATGGGCCTAAAGCTAAAACTTTTGAAGATGCCCATTTCCCTTTGCCAACTAGATGAATCAGTGGCTGGAGGTTGCCCCGCCCATTTTGTCATGGAACCTATAGAACTGATCATGGGAGAGCATGATGAGACCCTGCGTTTTATTGTGGTCCCTGGGATGGAGCAACCATTAATACTGGGATTGCCCTGGCTCTGGAAATGGAACCCCCAGGTTAACTGGAGAAAGGGGTTGTTGCGCATACGCACAAAGCAGCGACCGAGAAGAGGGGCCAGATCCCAGCCGAAGCTCGAGGACCTAATTGAAATAGCTTCCACAGGTACTGAGCCCGTGAAAGATGAGGAGAAAATTCCCAAAGAGTATTGGGATTTAAAAGAAGTGTTCAGTGAGAAGGCCTCAGATGAGCTTCCGCCTCATCGGCCAACAGACTGTGCTATTGAGATTTTGCCTGGGGTGAAGCTCCCGAAACCAAAGTTGTACTCAATGACCCCACGGGAATTGGAAGAGCTAAGATTGTTTAAAGATAAAAATCTGGAACGTGGTTTCATTCAACCTGCTAGACCCCGAGTAGCGGCCCCAGTGTTGTTCCAGGAAAAGAAAGATGGTTCCAAACGCTTGGTGGTGGATTACAGAAATTTGACTGCTATTTCTGTGGAAAACGTGTACCCCCTTCCTTTGATGAAGGACATGTTGGCCCATTTAGCGAAGGGGAAGATTTTCACAAAGTTGGATTTGAGAAAAAGCATACTATCGAATTTGAATTAAGGAAGGAGATGAGTGGAAGACCGCTTTTAACTGCCTGATGGGTTGCTTCCAATTCAACGTTCTTCCTTTTGGTTTACAAGGGGCCCCAGCTGTATTCATGCAAATGATCAATCAAGTGTTACATGAACATTTATACAGGGGGGTTCTGGTTTATCTTGATGATATCCTTATCTACACGGAAACTCTGGATGAACATGTGAAGTTGGTGCGGTCGGTTCTACAAAAACTTAGTGTGCCGCTAAGTTGTATGCTAAATTGTCAAAGTGTGAATTCCACCAAGACAAAATTGACTGTTTGAGATATCACATTTCATCTGAAGGCATAGAGATGGATCCAGAGAAGGTGCATGCCGTTCTGGAGTGGGCTCCACCATGCACCAGAAAACAACTTCAAAGCTTTTTGGGATTTGCAAATTTTTACCAGCAATTCATCCCGACATTTGCTAAGATAGAAATGCCCATCACAAATCTCTTGAAAACAAAAGGGGACGTGAAGCCTGTTAGGGATAACATTGTTTACCCTAACTGGTTTAGGTGAAATAATAACTATGAATCATAGTTAGTGTATGTTAGAGTGTATGCAGCTTTAACTGTGAAATAGCAATTAAAGGAGTGGTTAAGAAAACAATATAAAAGTAGCAAGACTACGGCTTGCTCTCTCTCTGGCTTTGATGATCCCTGATTACTGCTTGGAAACAAGACTGCATTGCTCGAACGGGAGAGACAACAAAGGACTGATTTTGTAAGTGAACTGACATAGGATATTCTACATGGACTTTGCTAACTGAATATCCCTGATTGGACTGACTACATGGTAAATGAATATTGGACTGTTATTTAACTATGCCATAAACTTATACTGGAATAAAATATATTCTTGATAGCACAAGCGTATCTGTTATTTTTACTGTATGTTAATAAACATACAAGCTTAGCTCACTCATTTATCTGTGTGCCTATCTGACTAACGCTGCACATTCTGTTTAGCTTGTCTACCTAACCCTGGTTGGGGAACCCAGGCTTAACAAAGCCAAGGACAGGAAAGCCACTGGAATGGTCCATGGAGTGCCAAGCGCTTTTGAAAAGCTGAAACGACTGTTTGCTGCAGAACCAGTGCTGAAGCACCCGGATATGGACACTCCTTTCGTGATTCAAGCCGATGCAAGTGATGTGGCTGTTGGAGCGGTATTACTTCAAGTCAACGAGAAAGAGACCTTACAGCCTTGTGCGTATACCTACCGTAAGCTGTCTGAAACAGAGAGAAGATGGGCCGGCTGGGAGAAAGAAGCTTTTGCAGTTCATTGGGTCTTGCTGACCTGGAGACATTTCCTGGAAGGAGCAAAACACCCATTTGAGGTATGGACTGATCATAAGAATTTGGAAGCCTTAAAAACGCCCTGGAAACTGTCCCCTAAACATGTTCGCTGGGCCCAGTACTTCAAGCGATTCAATTTCTCCTTGAAGTTCATTCCAGGCGGGAAGAATTTCATGGCGGATGCTCTCTCTAGACTACCCCAATATAATAGTATGCGCCAGGAGGTGATAAGCCCAATTGTCTCAGCCAAACATCTAGCCACCCCAGTGATCACCAGAGCCCAAAGGAAGAACCAAGAAGTGGTTTTATCGAATGACCTAACTGAACAATTAAAAGAAGCTTTAAAACTGGACGAATGGTTCCTGGCTCATTCAAGTGACTATACAATTAGAGATGGTTTGGCTTGGGTGGGGGCCAAGTTGTATGTGCCACGGGTGCTGAGGGGCCAAATACTACAACAGGCTCATGATTCTAAAGCAGCTGGCCACTTTGGATTTGTGAAGACTTTACATCTGGTTAAGCGGCAATTCTGGTGGCCTACTTTAAAGAAGGACATTGAAGCTTATGTAGCTAGCTGTCTAATTAATTTGTGCTTCGGCAAAGAGACCTCCTGGTAAGCCAGTAGGATTGTTACAAAATGTAGCTAGACCAACGACTCCCTGGAAAGAAATCTCTATGGACTTTATAATAGAATTACCCGAAAGTGGTGGAAACACGGTCATCTGGGTAGTGACTGATTTGTTTTCCAAACAAGTACATTGCATACCTTGTTCCAAGATTCCCTCTGCAAAGACGCTGGCTAAACTGTTTATTTCACATATCTATAGGTGACATGGCGTTCTGGAATGCATAATCTCTGACAGAGGGGTCCAGTTTACCTCAAATTTTTGGAAAGAGTTCCTGAAGCTAATAGGCTCCACCCAGGGGTTAAACTCTGCCCACCCCCCCCCAAACTAATGGGGCCTGTGAGAGGACTAACGCAGTGTTAGAACAATATCTTAGATGTTACATAAATTATCAACAAGATAACTGGTCCGAATTACTACCATTTGCCGAAGTGGCATATAACAACTCTGTACACAGTAGTACTGGGTTTACTCCATTTGAAGTGGCTTCGGGACAAGATTTCGTTCCCATACCTGAACTTCCTCGTGAAAAACCTAACTTCCATTCGTTGGATTAATGGATAACTCAACTCCAACTTAACTGACCAGTGACACGCAAAGCATTAGATGAGGCCCATCAAGATCATAAGAAATTTGCAGACAAGAAAAGATCCCCACAGAAAGAATATAAAGTGGGCGACAAGGTTTTTCCTGTCCACCAGATACCTGCAGACCACTCAAAAGTCAAAGAAGTTTGGTCCTAAGTATGTTGGTCCTTTCACGATTGAACGGATTATAAATCCTGTGATAGTCCAACTGAACTTACCCAAAACTCTTCGATGAATTCATCCGCAATTCCATGTTAGTGTGCTAAAACCTGAACGTACTTCTGATCTAAGACCCATCCAAGCTGACCCTCCCATACCAATACTGATTGAAGGTGAACAGCATTTTGAAGTTAAAGAAATTCTGGACTCTCGCAAATGGAGGGGTCGGCTCCAGTATCTTGTAGCCTGGAAACATTTCCCTTCTTCGCAAGCCGAATGGGTTAACGAAACCGACGTTAAAGCCCCTAAGTTGATCAAAGCATTTCGCTCCAAGTATCCTGATAAGCCTTAGGAGTGTATTGTTTTGTAATTGCTGAATGATTAATAATTGTCTTTATATTTTATCCTCTCTCTCCTCTAGGACTGATGGTTTTCCTTTTTCTAGGAGGGCCGAATGTCAGCTTTCAAGATCTTCTACTATTGCTTTGCATCTTTCGACTGCCATAAGTAATGGGGGGAAGAAGGGAAAGTCTGGGAAGTGAGCTGGAGGTATTAAATTCTTCTGTTGTGTAAATGGGGGGGGGGAAGCATACAATATAGTTAGGTTTCTATTTCTTGCTTAGCTTTCTTTTCTCTGCGCAACGGCAACCCGTTATCAAAATATGCCAAGGTCAACGGACAGAGGCCTCATCATCACCTGAAGATGCCTACATGATCATATTCAGAACTTCTAATTGGAAGTGTCATCTGAACTATTGGGGGTGGGAACATTTCCATCACTTTGTATGTGTGAATTGCACGCCTAATTACTCAGATTCAGAATTCTTTGGTTGCTACCAGTTCACTTTCAGCAAAAGATGTCTTTTCTCTAAACTAAAGAGTCTAAGTATTTCTTTCCTGGATTTTGAATGGAGCTCCGCCTGACAGTCACAGACAGGGGGTGGGAGGGTGGCCCTGTCCCTCTTGCCAGGGATGGAGGCAGGTTGCTGAGGCTTTCTCTTCTTCCCCATGGTTGTGGGGTTGCTGGCTGGCAGGGAGGCTGGCAGGGAGGCTGGCAGGCACCAAGGCTGGCAGGAAGGCTGGCAGGAAGGCTGGCAGGCAAGCAGGCACCAAGGCTTGTAGGAAGGGTGGCAGGAAGGCTGGCAGGCAGGCCGGCAGCAAGGCTGGCAGGCAGACTGGCTGGCAGGGAGGCTGGAAGGCAGGCTGGCAGCAAGGCTGGCAGGCAGGCAGACAGCAAGGCTGGCAGGGAGTCTGGCCAAGAGGCTGGGAGGCAGGCTGGGAGGCAGGCTGGCAGGAAGGCTGGCAGCAAGGCTTGCAGCAAGGCTTGCAGGCAGGCATGCAGGCAGGGCAGGAAAGGCAGTCAATGTGTCCGGCAGAAGGTCTTTCCTCCGAATGGTGACCTGCTTCTAAGCTGCTTCCCTTTATATCTGCAGCGCTTACGCAATGCATCCCCCCCGCATGCGCAATTAATGCTCGGCATCCGTTAGGCTTCCACTGTGCATCTGCTAGGCTTCCACTCTGCATCCGCTTCGTCCGCTGTGCATCCGCTGTGCATCCGCTTCATCCGTTCTGCCTCCGCTCTGCATCTGCTTCATCCATTCTGCGTCCGCTTTGCTGAGGTCCCCCGGAAGCCTTGCAGATGTGTCATCTGCTCTCATCCGCTTCCATCCGCTGGGCTTCTGTTCCGCATCCGCTTTCCATTCGCTCTGCGTCCTCCCTGCATCCATTCCTTTCTGTGTTATCTGCTCTGGTTATGCAAATTTTTGCCCCTTTTGAGAGCGGATAACAATGGATGGAACATTTTTCTCATCCGCTTTGTCCTTTTTAAAAACGTTTTGCATCCGTTGGGCAGTGTGACAGGGCCTTAGCATAGATGCAAAGTTGCAGAGCTTAATATAGAGCCACGCCTAGGCTACTTCTCATTTCAGTTTCCAAAACAGTCCTCATTGGCTGACTTTGTTACCAAGCTCTGTTTCAGTGCCTGAATATACTCTGACAAAATTGTATTGATTCAATGCACTTCCTGCAAAATTTCTTCTATTTCCCCAAACAGTGAATATGTTAAAAGTATATTTTTCATATTTTATCTTATGTTTTATCATATATCACAAGAACTCATCACACATGTTTGGGATTTTCCAACCACTCATTAGAGCTCAGTGGTTAGAATGCAGTACTTCAGGCTGCTATTGTTGATACTGGCTGCCAGCAGTTTGGCAGTTTGGGTCTCACTGGCTCAAGGTTGACTTAGCCTTCCAGCTTTCCAGCTTTCCAAGGTTGGTAAAATGAAGACCCAGATTATTAGGGCCCATATGCTGACTCCGTAATTGCTTAGAGAGGGATGTGAAGCAATGTGAAATGGTATATAAGTCTAAGTGCTATTGCTATTAATATGGCAGAATATGCATTTGGCAGTATTGTTGATATTAAAGCAGTTGTATAGCTAAGGAGTCATCATGGCTAGAGAAGAGCTGTTTTGTTTGTTCATAAGAGATATATGATAGTTCAAAGAGAAAACATATAAGGTAAAAGTTCCCTTGCCACATACCTTCTAGTCATTTCCAGCTCTAGGGGGTTGTACTCATCTCCATTACAAAGCCAAAGACCTAGCTATCTGAAGGTATCTCCGTGGTCATGTGGCTGTCATGACTAAATATTGAAGGGTCACAGAATGCTGCTATCTTCCCACCAAAGTGGTCCCTATTTTTCTACTTGCATTTTTATATGCTTTTGAACTGCTAGGTTGGCAGAAGCTGGGACAACTTCTGAGTAACAGGAGCTCACTCTGTTATGCAGTGAGAGGGATTTGAACCACTGAACTGCCAACCTTTCTGATCGACAAGCTCAGCATCTTAGCTATTGAGCTACCATGTATATATAATAACTGATTATTATATTAGTACTATAATAATATCCCATTTTGAGGGATCTGGTCCATAAAATTGAATTTAATACCCCCTTTCTCTATCTCTTGTAAAACACACCTTTCTAACTCATTTTCACTTTGCTGTAAGTTTTCCAAAAATGTTATTGCAATCAACATATGATAGGAGTGGATAGGAATGTGTAGTGTTATTCAGCCATTTTTCTTAACCTGCTTCTGTGAAAAAAGTGACTTTATACTGCCAAGCAATTCAAATAGGGAAACTTCTAGGCAGGATTGGGAGAAACTTCTATTGTAAATCCTGGAGCATTTCTTTAAACCAGTATTGACTTTTGCAAAGAAAGCAATAGAGGGCTACATTATATGATTGGTATGATTCTGTCATAATATCAATTTTTTAGACAAAGGTTGGGTAAATAAATGGTTTATACAAGGACCTTTGTAAAAGGTTTGATAATATTGATGCTTTGAAAGGAGAAACAACCCAGAAATGTTGGCTGTGCTTATGCCTGCTCTATCACCACCATCTGTAACTGGCTTGCGAAATGCAAGTCTTAGGTCCAGTATTCTTCAACACCTACATAAAATATTTAGATGAGTGCATAGAAAGTGGATTTAGATGAGTGGACAGCAGACAACACAAGCTGAATGGACTAGCTAACAATTTAGAAGGCAGGCTCAAGATCCAGAAGGAGGACATATTGAAACATACAGGCCAGAAGAAGGATTCATATTGTTGACTTAATGTTTAGGAAGAGATTAATTCTATTATCTGAATTTCTTTGAAATATCTTTCTATTTGTTTTTGGTATTCTGGTCTATGGTTTTCTCAGGCTGGATACTATATAATAATTGAGTTGTTTTCTCCTCCATCTGAAAGATAGATCAGGATAGAAGGAAAAAATGAAAAATGAAAATGATCTGAAGTATGAATAAACTTCAGTAGGAATAATACCATTTTAAACTCTTGCTAGTTATGGAGGTATGCCTTGTTCATCTCCTTGATTAAGCTTTCAAAGAATCATGTGCTGTTTCCATGGATGCTGAAAATGATATAATAAACTTAATATTCACATCTGAATGTAGAGTCTGAGGAACCTGGAAAACTAGATACATAAATGAAACTGCTTTTCATCACAAGGAGTTGTGAAACATTTTCAGGAAATAGTTGTGAGCTAAATAAATTACTTGTTCATTATGTTATTCTCTCATTCTCCTATCTCAGGTTTGCTTCTGTTTGCTTTTTTCTTAAATGTGGATTTTCATTCTTACATATAAATATTTCCTATACAATTAAATGTTCGATATTGAATCAAAAACATCTTTCAAAACAGCTTCAGCTCTCTACTGAAAAAGACTCCCACTGTTTATAATGGAATTTGGATAAGGCTAAAGGGGAAAATACTTTTTAAAATTTCTCTAAAAGTAATCATATTATCTCCCACTGAAGACAAAGAGGAGCTAAATCTGAAAGTGATAGCATTTTTGGAAGACTAAAAGGCAGGAGCTCTAGAATTTTTGTGTAATCTGTATGTGTAATCATGTTATACAATATAAAATACATATATCTGAGCCAGTTTGTACAACTACTTTTCAAATAGAAGGGGCATCTGGAGAAGGCAGATGATCTAAATACACAGCAAGCTGATATTGGAGCAGGCAATGCTATTTAAAACAATATGATGATAGAAAACTAATTTATAGGTCTCTTCCCTTTCTTATATGTAGAATAATATCCTCTGAGCAGCTGGGAATTCTTTGAAAAGTCTTCATTTAGATGTGCAAGTGTTCACTCAGAGTGTTTAATGTAATCACTGGAAATTAATGACACTTTATAATGTTTGCATATATTTACAGATAAATCGATTATATACAAAGTGTGATTCATAACACCTCAAGCCCATGTCACACTGAACCAATGGATGCAAAGAGGATGTAAAACGGACAAAAAAGCTTTCCATCCATTGGAAAACGTGATGTACTCACTGCCTCCGTTTTGCTTCCTCTCTATCCATCCAGCATCCGTTTATTGATGTTTCATCCGCTCCAAAAGTTTTGGGCTGCCCAAAACTTTTGTGCGGAAAATGTATCCAGTTCGTCCATTCTGCATCCGCTGCGCATCCGCTAGGCATCTGTTACACATCCGTTACGCATCCGTTATATCCGCTAGGCATCCGCTGCGCATCTGCGCAACTCGCATCCGCTCAAACGCAGGGAGGAAGCAGAACGGACACAGAACGGATGCAGAACAGATGCAGCATGGAAACAAAGCGTTTAAAATGGAAAAAACATTCGCAGAGGGGACCTATCTCGGATATTAAGGATGTCTAGAGGATACCTAGAGGATGCCTAGAGGATGCCTAGCGGAAAACCTATATTTCCTATAAAAAGGGAGAGCAACTCATCTGCATTTCACTTTCAGAACAGCAGTCCAGAGGTGCAGACCTCTGCAGCCTTTATCTGGATCTTCCTCTTCCACAGCATCCAGTCATGTCCACCGTGGATTGTAACAAAGTCCTTTCGGCAGCCACCAACATTCTACAACAGTGCTAAGCCATCTGCAGGCTCTGTGAACTCTACTGTGAGAAGAAAAAGAGGCAGCCAAAAAGAGTCTGGGTCCAAAGATGGTTCGCCAGAAGAGCAGAGGATGGACTGTACAACAAGCTGATGGTGGAGCTCAGGAACGAAGACACTCGGGCAATCCAGAACTTCATGAGGATGCCTCCAGCCATGTTTGATGAAGTTGTGCAGCGGCTGACACCCAGATTGACCAAGGTAAATACCAGCTTCCAGCCCAGCCTGGAACCTGGGCTCAAGGTGGCACTCACTCTGCACCACCTGGCCTCAGGGACCACCTACAGGAGCATGCAGTATGGCTGGAGGGTGCCATCCAACACCATCAGCATTGTGGTCAGAGAAGTGGTACAGGCCATAATCGAAGAGGAGCTCCTCCAGTACCCCTCCACTGAAGAAGGATGGAAGAAAGTTGCAGAGCAGTAGTTTCAGAAGTGGAACTTACCCCACACTGTTGGAGCCATAGATGGCAAGCACGTGGCCTGCAAAGCTCCAGCCAAGTAGGGGTCCACTTATTTCAACTACAGGGGCTTCTTCAGCATCGTCCTCTTCGCCATGGTCAATGCTGACTACAAATTCATGTACATCGCTGCTTCAGGCAATGGGTCAACGTCAGATGACCAGGTATACAACTCCAGTGACCTCAAGGAGGAGCTAGAACGCAACCTCATCGTGGACTTCCCAGATCCAGAACCCCTGCCCAACGACACACAAGATGTGCCCTACTTCATCATGGGGGATGACGCCTTCTCCCTCAGAACCTACCTCATGAAGCCCTACACTTCCAGACTCCTCACCCGTGAAGAGAGGATCTTCAACTATAGGCTGTCCAGGGCAAGGCGGGTGGTGGAGAACACCTTTGGGATCCTGGCCAACAGGTTCCAGGTACTTCTCACCACCATGCAGCATTGCCCAGAGACCGTGAGGAGGATCATGGAAGCTTGCTGCATCCTGCACAATCTCATGCACACCCACTACCCAGTCTTGCAGAACAGGCTTGTGGACCTCCAACAAGGCAATGGGGACATGGAGCCTGGGGAATGGAGGCAAGGGCAAAACCTGATCAACACTGAGGATGTGCAAGGCCCCAACAGATCCTCACATGAAGCAAACAAGCAGCGCAACCTCCTGAGACACTGGTGCAACTCCCCAGCTGGAGCAGTGGAGTGGCAAGACAGGATGGTAGATGCTTTATGGATGCTTCCTTCAGCCTGTCTCATCACACGGATGAAATTGGGCCATGTATGTTTGGTTGGCCTACAATGAACAGGGCATTTAATAAAGAGTTGTGTTTATGTTGACATGTGTGGATAATTATTACATTATTATTGATAATAAAGGGCCATAGGTGTGGCACCTGGGAGGCTGGACCATACAGTCCCACTATGCTTGCACTGGAGGTTTATCTATCCCACTGCTATCCTAACCCATCCCACAGCTATTACCATCCCACAGGTATCCTAACCCATCCCAAAGCTATCCTTACCCATCCCACAAGCATGCAAAGGCTTAAACCATTTCTAAAAGTTTCCACCAAGACTTTATTAAAAAAAAGGAATGAAGCAAGTGTGTGAATCATAAATAGACTTTATTAACAACAAGCTATAAAACAAAAATGAGTCTCTGGCACTCCTCTTGGTCGCTCAGTCTCAGGGGTGAAGGGTGCAGGTGCTGTGGAGGTGGCTGGTGCTGGAGTGCTTTTCATCAGCTCCTCCAGAAGCAGAAGCAGCAGAAGCCCCAGTCCCAGAAGAGCGAGCCCGTGCTGCAGAAGCCCCAGCAGAACCAGAGTGAGGGCCAGGGGGCGGGATGGTAGCCCTGTCCCTCTTGCCAGGGCTGGCAGCAGATGGCTGAGGCTTGCTGTGCTTCCGCATGGTTGTGGGGTTGCTGGCTGGCAGGGAGGCTGGCATGAACCAAGGCTGGCAGGAAGGCTGGCAGGAAGGCTGGCAGGGATGCTGGCACCAAGGCTGGCAGGAAGGCTGGCAGGCAGACACCAAGGCTGGCAGGAAGGCTGGCAGGCAGGCAGACAGCAAGGCTGGCAGGAAGGCTGGCAGGCAGGCTGGCAGGCAGGCAGGCACAAACGTTGGCAGGGAGGCTGGCTGGGAGGCAGGCACCAAGGCTGGCAGGGAGGCAGGCACCAAGGCTGGCAGGAAGGCTGGCAGGCAGGCAGGCACCAAGGCTGGCAGGCAGACATGAACCAAGGCTGGCAGGAAGGCAGGCAGCAAGGCTGGCAGGCAGACCGGCTGGCAGCAAGGCTTGCAGGTAGGCTGGCACCAAGGCTGGCACCAAGGCTGGCAGGGAGCCTGGCAGCAAGGCTGGCACCAAGGCTTGCAGGCAGACATGCAGGCAGACATGCAGGCAGGGCAGGCAAGGGAGCCAATCCGTCCGGCAGCAGGTCTTTCCTCTGAATGGCGACCTGCTTCCGATCTGCTTCCGTTACATCCACGGGGCTGACCCAATGCATCCTCCTCACATGCGCAATTAATGCCAGGCATCCATTAGGCTTCCGCTGTGCATCCGCTGTGCATCCGCTGTGCATCCGCTTCATCCGTTCTACGTCCGCTGTGCATCCGCTGTATCCGTTCCACGTCCGCTTTGCTGTGGTCCCCCAGAAGCCTCGCGGACGTGCCATCTGCCCCCATCTGCTTCCATCTGCTGGGCTTCCATTCCGCATCCGCTTTGCATCCGCCCTGCGTCCTCCCCGCGTCCGTGTTATCCGCTCCGGTTATGCAAATTTTTGCCCCTTTTGAGAGCGGATAACAACGGATGGAACATTTTGCTCGTCCGTTGTGTCCTTTTTGCATCCGTTGGGCAGTGTGACATGGGCTTCATCAAGATACTGCTCCCTGAATAAATTTCTACAGGAGCTCTTAGACCACAATTATAATTTCAGAATACCATTTGATTCTTGGAACATCTGATCTTCTTAAAGTGGGGAATATATGTAGCTCAGGATTGACTTGTTGGATTCTTGTCCCTGAGCTTGCTTCTTTTTTTGCAGACATTTCCATAAGAAGCTGGATAACATCAACAGTGCATAATATTCATATACAAATGTTTATAAGTATATTGGTTGCAGATTATACAATTTATGGTAGTTTGTTTTCCAGGACTTAATTATTCTTATTTATCTAGTTTTTATTCTTACTTTCCTGGGTGTTGGTTAATAGGCTAATGATGAAGAACGAATAATCAAGGAAGAAACTAAAATCCATTCAAAGGGCAATTGAGGAAGAAATAATGATCCAGTTGAGGATAAATAGACAAGCTACTATGAAAACATCAAGCAAACATTACTTCCCTTGCATTGATTATGTTACTTAGCCTCGTCGTGAATCATCTCTAAGAAGAAAAGAAAACTCTAAGAATGCCAAGTACCAAACTATCATGTTAAAAGCTTCCTAAACAGAATTGTTTCTACAGTAACTTCCAAGAGGTTGGACAGCAAAGGCTTCTCTTCCAGTCTGAGATTTTACTTGGGTTTTAATAGTCCTTATTAATTATTGGCCTATTATTTGGATAACTTTGTATGGTTATAACTTGAGAGTCAACTTCTGATTCCAGCCTTCTGTTTAAGAGTGGCATACAAATAACTCTGAACTGAGATTCACAAATGTAGTATGCTGACTCTGAGATTATGGCAATTGCTTGGAGATATGCTTCATTACTGTTGGATATCATGTCTCACCATTTGTGGGAACTGAGGCATAATCACTTTATTCACCATGTCACCATGTAATAGGTACTTCTTCACTAGATTTTGCAAAATTTATTTCTTCTATATGGGCATAAATTAAGTTGAATAAATTTAGTGAATATATAGTTAGCTAAAATATTCCTCATATTTGCTTGCCTTGGCTTAATGGAGAAGTGCTATCATGCCTTTTCTCTTGATAGAACAGTTTGTCTGATATTCACATAGGAATTTGGAGAACAAAGAAAAAATCATTTTACTATACTTAGGCCCACAAGGATTTGGAGGGCTTTCCATCCTTTAAGGCAACCTGGAATCATATACACTCTTTATTAACACCATTTAGTGGACAAGGCAGCATTTTGATTGTTGCAGCTGTTGCTTTTTCAGTTGGCACTGAACCTCTCAGCTCCTTGGCACTTTATGAATTAACTGTATTGTTAACATAGAAAAGGCTGGAATCACAATTATTTCTGAAGCTGGCATTTCATTAGAAATAGTATCCTTTTAAAAATAAAATCTAGTTTGTCAATAAGCATTTGAATGGTTATTTGAAAATGGCCAATAAAAAACATCTTTTTTATTATTTTACCATTTTTCCTTTTCTTTGTAGGGAAGAAATGAATCCAAAGGACCCTAATAGATATAAAGATTTCAGTGTTTTGTTTCAGTGTTTTGATTACCAGTGTGTCCAGGGCAAAAATGACTTATTTGAGAATATCATCAAGATATGAATCCTGAAAGAAAGGTGGCAGAAAACATTATCCAGCCATGATACTGAAAGCATTGTAAGTAAATTAATATATATTTTGAGATATATTAGAACTCTATAATCAAATTTTACATGACTACAAATTCATCTCCTGACAAAGAAGGCTTAGTTTTGGATGTTTGTATCCCACAAACTACTTGAAAGCAGCATATTCTGAGCCTACTCCAGAAATGCTTCTATCTCTCCCTTTGGACACCATGAGTTTTAGCTCAGTTGTAATTCCTTTGTATTTTTAAAATGTTGAGTAAAATTAGAACCACAGAATTGCAGCATTGCAAAGGGAATGTTGGAAATAATCTAGTCTAATCCCCTGTTCAATGTATAAATATCTAACAGTTCTTCATCTGCAACCAACCATGGTTTCTAATCACCTTGGATTGGTCCACCTCATCCATGCTGGCAGAGGAGACATGCTATGGGCTTCATTATCCCAATTATTCTGGTTGGTGGGGTCCAGGCGAAGGGTCTTCTTTGCCATTGTATTTATCCTGTGGAACATGTTGCCCCCAGGTGTAAGATTGGGTCCATCCAATCCTCCTGACATTTTGCACGAGCCTAAAGACCTGGTTCTTCCAGTTGGGACTGCGATGGCAGAGTATCATAGTGGAGATGGTTGATTGATTAATAACAAATCCCACTTCCCCCTGTTCCTGCTTCCACTTTCTCCATATTTTAATTGGGCCATAGTGTTTAGATTTTGTATTAACTTATTTATGTTTTTCATTCATAGAGTTTTTATCTTTTATGACTGTAAGCCACTCAGAATTACTTTGAGGTAAGTTGGGCAGCCAATCAATCAATCAATCAATCAAACTTGGTTGTTCTTTTGTGGATATGTATCAGTCTTTCCTAAATGCAATAGTGAGAACTGAATACAATATTTTCAATTCACTGCGATCAATGCAAAATAGAGAGAAATGATGGCTTCTCTTATCCTGATATTATACTTTTGTTTATAAATCCCAGGGTTGCTTTTTTTTGCATCTGTAAGGTACAGCTAATTAATGATCCAATAAGACACTTATATCTTCTTCACATATATGATCTCTACTATCCTGATGATAAACCAATATTCATTCCTTCTATTTTTCTTATGCAGTGCAACTCTTTGTATATATGCCTGTTGAAATATTGTTAATTTCTGCTCATTATTCCAGCTTGACAAAATCCTCCTCAATCTTAACCCCATGTCACACTGCCCAACAGATGCAAAAAGGACACAGCGGACGAGCAAAATGTTCCATCCGTTGTAATCTGCTCTCAAAAGGGGCAAAAATTTGCATAACAGGAGCGGATAACACGGACACGGGGAGGACGCAGGGCGGATGCAAAGTGGATGCGGAACGGAAGCCCAGCGGATGGAAGCGGATGGGAGTGGATTGCACGTCCGCGAGGCTTCTGGGGGACCACAGCAAAGTGGATGTGGAACGGATACAGTGGATGCACAGCGGACGCCGAACGGATGAAGCGGATGCACAGCGGAAGCCTAATGGATGCCTGGTGTTAATTGCGCGTGTGGGGAGGATGCATTGCGTCAGCCCTGTGGATATAACAGAAGCAGCTCGGAAGCAGGTCGCCATAAAGAGGAAAGACCTGCTGCCAGACGGATTGGCTGCCTTGCCTGCCCTGCCTGCATGTCTGCCTGCAAGCCTTGCTACTAGCCTTGCTTCAAGCCTTGCTGCCAGTCTCCCTGCCAGCCTTGCTGCCAGCCTGCCTGCAAGTCTTGCTGCCAGCCTTGCTGCAAGCCTTGCTGCCAGCCTCCCTGCCAGCCTTGGTTCATGTCTGCCTGCCAGCCTTGGTGTCTGCCTGCCTGCAGCCTTGGTGCCTGCCTCCCTGCCAGCCTTGATGCCAACGTTTGTGCCTGCCTTCCTGCCAGCCTTCCTGCCAGCCTTGGTGGCTGCCTGCCAGCCTTCCTGCCTGCCTTGGTGCCAGCATCCCTGCCAGCCTTCCTGCCAGCCTTGGTTCCTGCCAGCCTCCCTGCCAGCGAGCAACCTCACAACCATGAGGAAGCACAGCAAGCCTCAGCCATCTGCTGCCAGCCCTGGCAAGAGGGACAGGGCTACCATCCCGCCCCCTGGCCCTCACTCTGGTTCTGCTGGGGCTTCTGCAGCACGGGCTCGCTCTTCTGGGGCTGGCGCTTCTGCTGCTTCTGCTTCTGGAGGAGCTGATGACAAGCACTCCAGCACCAGCCACCTCTACAGCACCTGCACCCTTCACCCCTGAGACTGAGCGACCAAGAGGAGTGCCAGAGACTCATTTTTGTCTTATAGCTTGTTGTTAATAAAGTCTATTTTTGATTCACACATTTGCTTCATTTCTTTTTTTTAATAAAGTCTTGGTGGAAACTTTTAGAAATGGTTTAAGTCTTTGCATGCTTGTGGGATGGATTAAGATAGCTGTGGGATGGGTTGAGATAGCTGTGGGGTGGGCAGGGATACCTGTGGGATGGGTTATAGCTGTGGGATAGATAAACCTCCAGTGCAAGCATAGTGGGACTGTATGGTCCACCCTCCCAGGTGCCACACCTATGGCCCTTTATTATCAATAATAATGTAATAATTATTCACACATGTCAACACAAACACAACTCTTTATTAAACGCCCTGTTCATTGTAGGCCAACCAAACATACATGGCCCAATCTCATCCATGTAATGAGACAGGCTGAAGGAAGCATCCATTAAGCATCTACCATCCTGTCTTGCCACTCCACTGCTCCAGCTGGGGAGTTGCACCATTGTCTCAGGAGGTTGCGCTGCTTGTTCGCTTCATGTGAGGCTCTGTTGGGGCCTTGCACATCCTCAGTGTCAATCAGGTTTCACCCTTGCCTCCATTCCCCAGGCTCCATGTCCCCATTGCCTTGCTGGAGGTCCACGAGCCTGTTCTGCAAGACTGGGTAGCGGATGCGCATGAGATTGTGCACGTTGCAGCAAGCTTCCATGATCCTCCTCACGGTCTCTGGGCAATGCTGCATGGTGGTGAGAAGTAACTGGAACCTGTTGGCCAGGATGCCAAAGGCGTTCTCCACCACCTGCCTTGCCCTGGACAGCCTGTAGTTGAAGATCCTCTCTTCACGGGTGAGGTATTTGGAGGTGTAGGGCTTCATGAGGTAGGTTGTGAGGGAGAAGGCGTCATCCCCCATGATGAAGTAGGGCACATCTTGTGTGTCGTTGGGCAGGGGTTCTGGGTATGGGAAGCCCACGATGAGGTTGCCTTCCAGCTCCTCCTTGAGGTGACTGGCGTTGTATACCTGGGCATCTGAAGATGAGCCGTTGCCTGAAGCATCGATGTACATGAACTTGTAGTCAGCATCGACCATGGCAAAGAGTATGATGCTGAAGAAGCCCTTGGAGTTGTGATAAGTGGACCCCAACTTGGCTGGAGCTTTGCAGGCCACGTGCTTGCCATCTATGGCTCCAACGGTGTGGGGGAAGTTCCACTTCTGATACCAGTGCTCTGCAACTTTCTACCATCCTTCTTCAGTGGAGGGGTACTGGAGGAGCTCCTCCTCAGAGTGAGTGCCACCTTGATCCCAGGTTCCAGGCTGGGCCGGAAGCAGGTGTTTGCCTTGGTCAACCTGGGTGTCAGCCGCTATATAAGTTCATCAAACATGCCTGGAGGCATCCTCATGAAGTTCTGGAACGCCCGAGTGTCTTCGTTCCTGAGCTCCACCATCAGCTTGTTATACAGTCCGTCCTCTGCTCTTCTGGCGAACCATCTTCAGATCCAGACTCTTTTTGGGTGGCTCCTTTTCTTCTCGCAGTAGAGTTCACAGAGCCTGCAGATGGCTTCGCACTGTTGCAGAATGATGGTGGCTGCCAAAGGACTTTGTTACAATACACGGTGGACATGACTGGATGCTGTGGAAGAGGAAGAGCCAGATGAAGGCTGCAGAGGTCTGCACCGCTGGGCTGCTGTTCTGAAAGTGAGATGCAGGCGAGTTGCTCCCCCTTTTTATAGGTAGTATAGGTTTTCTGCTAGTCATCCTCTAGGCATCCTCTAGGCATCCTCTAGACATCCTTAATATCTGAGATAGGTCCCCTCTGCGAACGTTTTTTCCATTTTAAACACTGTGTTTCCGTTCTGCATCTGCTGGGCATCCGTTCTGCATCCGTTCTGCATCCGTTCCGCTTCATTCCTGTGTCCGGGCAGATGCGAGTTGCGTGGATGCCTAGCGGATGCCTAGCGGATATAGCAGATGCGTAACGGATGCGTAACGGATGCCTAGCGGATGCGTAGCGGATGCAGAATGGATGAACTGGATACATTTTCCGCACAAAAGTTTTGGGCAGCCCAAAACTTTTGGAGCGGATGAAACATCCATAAACGGATGCTGGATGGATAGAGAGGAAGCCAAACGGAGGCAGTGAGTACATCGCATTTTCCAACGGATGGCAAGCTTTTTGTCTGTTTTACATCCTCTTTGCATCTGTTGGTTCAGTGTGACATGGGCTTTAATCCCATTTTCTAAAATGATTGCTATTGTCTTTTGTCATTTTTCAAATTTTATAACCATATTTTCTTATTTTTTCTCATCCAAATCATTTATAAATACAGAACAGAATCTACAATGGACCTTTGTAGTTGCCATTCAACACTTCACTGCAGCTTGATTTGAAAGTATTGATGTACATTTAAAATGATTGTTCAATTAAATCTATTTTTTTCTGATGGTATTATAATCTCCCCCACATTCTGTACAAATCTCTGCAGCTTTGTCAACCACTTTGTTGAAATCAAGAAGTCCACCACATTCCTATGGTCAATTAAACTGACCATGCTACCAAAAAAAAATCAAGGTTGGTTTAACTGGGTTTATTTTTTAATGAAAGTGTTGCTTCCTGCCAAAAATGCTTTCTTTTCTAAGTACCATTTTTTTAATAAGTTGTTCCAATGTTTTGCCCAGTAACAATGTCAATCCAACTGGCCTATAGTTTAGATGTTTCATTTTCATTTTTCCTTCTGCACACTCTAGTGTTATATTTCCCAATTCAATATATGGAGGACTATAATTAATCTTGGTTTTCATACATTTTTTTATTTTGTCATACAGTTTTCAGTTTAACAAAATCATTGAAATGCACACTGGTACATCACAGATGATACTGTTCTAGATAGTATGAAATTTATCCTGGTCATAACTTATTGCTCTGATCCACATTGTATGAGTTGCAAGAATCTTCATAATGAGAGAAAATGAAGATATATATCTGCATTGAATTACTGAATGGTTCTCATACACCTAATTTGTCAGTGCTCTAGATGAAACTAGTGAATAGAAAGACAAATAAGTATATTTTGGTTAAACATTAGGAAACATTAAAATAAGCAGACTGAATAAATAGACTGATCAATGTCTTCATTATGATTCCTACGTTACCTCATGAGATTGGGTATCATAACATTTTCACATCAAATATCTTTTGTTTTGTTTTGTGTTGACTTCTTATATGATTCTGGTGCCTTAGAATTCTGAGGCACTTTCAGATGTTTGTCCAAGCCTGAATTTCATCAGGACCTTGAATATGCATAGCAGTCCATTTCACTCATACCATTTCACTCATTCACTCATTTCACTCATTCACTCATTCAGCAGTCCATTGTTTTGACCAAGGACAAAAAGGAAATTGTTAAATGTGGCTTCTGAAACTGTACTCCTCCCCCCTCCCATTTTGTAGGTGTGGCTATTTCTTTCCTAACTTGTCCAAGAATTCCCCCTTCAAAGTTTCCTCCTTTCTTGTATTCTAGAAATGTCTACTTGTCTACAATAGTGGCTGGGAGTGTTGGATTGCTTGCAGTAAAACCCATTCAGTTTTCAGCCTTTTATTTCCTGAGAAGTAAGTTCCTTTTGTTCTTTTTCCAGCTGTGACTGTTTACTTTTTTCTCCAGCTCTACATTTTTACTCTTTCCACTTGCTCCAGTTCCCCCTTTCTCTTCTATTTCTGAGTTTCCATTCTTTTAAACTCTTTATTTGACTTGAATTTCCCTTTAAGTCAAGTGAGGCAACTGTTCCCATTGCACTGGTTGCCCCGGCCTTGGGCTTAATCTCTGTTGTTCCCTGAAAAATTTTCCTCAGGAGAGTACTAACTTTGCAAAAATCTAGCTATCTTGTGGAGCCCAAAACTTTGTGTTTGAAGGGCTCTCTATCTCTGTTAAAAAAAAAAAATTAAGGGGAAGAAGAGGTACTGGAGATAATGATCATTTCTCCATCATGAATCGTCTTTCATATATAACAAACTTCATGCCTTTGAATTTACCTCTCTAACAGAAAAACAATTTCTTATTGCCCTGGGTTGCCCTGATGCCCACTTTATTTTACCACTGGCATCATAGTAGCAATAATGTAATTAATATCCTTTCCAGATGTCTCCTGAGTTTACATAGTCAAGATCTGTCTTTTGCCTTAGAGATGTGACTTGGTAATTACTGCTGATACTACCTACTACTTAACAGGTGCTTTACCTGGAATCTTCCCAGATAAATCTAAAGCCCATGTCACACTGCCCAATGGATGCAAAAAGGACACAGCAGAAGAGCAAAATGTTCCATCCATTGTTATCCGCTCTCAAAAGGGGCAAAAATATGCATAACCGGAGCGGATAACATGGACGCATGGAGGACGCAGGGCGGATGCAAAGCGGATGCGGAACGGAAGCCTAGCAGATGGAAGCGGATGGGAGCGGATGGCACATCCGCAGGGCTTCCGGGGGGTCTCAGCAAAGCGGACGCGGAACGGAAAGAGTGGATGCAGAGCAGAAGCCTAGCGGATGAAGCGGATGAAGCGGATGCACAGCGGATGCACAGCGGATGCACAGCAGATGCACAGCGGATGCACAACGGAAGCCTAATGGATGCCTGGCGTTAATTGCGCATGCGGGGAGGATGCATTGCGTCAGCCCCGCGGACATAACGGAAGCAGCTCGGAAGCAGGTTGCCATTCAGAGGAAAGACCTGCTGCCGGACGGATTAGCTGCCTTGCCTGCACTGCCTGCATGTCTGCCTGCAAGCCTTGCTGCCAGCCTTGGTTCCTGCCAGCCTCCCTGCCAGCCAGCAACCCCACAACCATGCGGAAGCACAGCAAGCCTCAGCCATCTGCTGCCAGCCCTGGCAAGAGGGACAGGGCTACCATCCTGCCCCCTGGCCCTCACTCTGGTTCTGCTGGGGCTTCTGCAGCATGGGCTCGCTCTTCTGGGGCTGGCGCTTCTGCTGCTTCTGCTTCTGGAGGAGCTGATGACAAGCACTCCAGCACCAGCCACCTCCACAGCACCTGCACCCTTCACTCCTGAGACTGAGCGACCAAAAGGAGTGCCAGAGACTCATTTTTGTCTTATACCTTGTTGTTAATAAAGTCTATTTTTGATTCACGCACTTGTTTCATTTCTTTTTTTTAATAAAGTCTTGGTGGAAACTTTTAGAAATGGTTTAAGCCTTTGCTCTCTTGTGGGATGGGTAAGGATAGCTTTGGGATGGGTTAGGATACCTGTGGAATGGGTAATAGCTGTGGGATGGGTTAGGATAGCAGTGGGATAGATAAACCTCCAGTGCATGCATAGTGGGACTGTATGGTCCACCCTCCCAGGTGCCACACCTATGGCCCTTTATTATCAATAACGATATAATCAATCATCCACACATGTCAACATAAACACAACTCTTTATTAAACTCCCTGTTCATTGTAGGCCAACCAAACATACATGGCCCAATCTCATCTGTGTGATGAGACAGGCTGAAGGAAGCATCCATTAAGCATTTACCATCCTGTCTTGCCACTCCACTGCTCCAGCTGGGGAGTTGCACCAGTGTTTCAGGAGGTTGCGCTGCTTCTTCGCCTCATGTGAGGCTCTGTTGGGGCCTTGTACATCCTGAGTGTCTATCAGGTTTTGCCCTTACCTCCATTTCCCAGGCTCCATGTCCCCATTGCCTTGTTGGAGGTCCACGTTCTGCAAGACTGGGTAGCGGGTGCGCATGAGATTGTGCAGGATGCAGCAAGCTTCCACAATGCTCCTCATGGTCTCTGGGCTATGCTGCATGTTGGTGAGAAGTACCTGGAACCTGTTGGCCAGGATGCCAAAGGCGTTCTCCACCACCCGTCTTGCCGTGAACAGCCTGTAGTTGAAGATCCTCTCTTCACGGGTGAGGTATTTGGAGGTGTAGGGCTTCATGAGGTAGGTTGTGAGGGAGAAGGTGTCATCCCCCACGATGAAGTAGGGCACATTTTGCTTGTCGTCGGGCAGCGGGTCTGGATCTGGGAAGCCCACCATGAGGTTGCGTTCCAGCCCCTCCTTGAGATGACTGGCGTTGTATACCTGGGCATCTGAAGATGAGCCGTTGCCTGAAGCATCAATGTACATGAACTTGTAGTCAGCATTGACCATGGCGAAGAGGATGATGCTGAAGAAGCCCTTGTAGTTGTGATAAGTGGACCCCGACTTGGCTGGAGCTTTGCAGGCCACATGCTTGCCATCTATGGCTCCAACGGTGTGTGGGAAGTTCCACTTCTGATACCACTGCTCTGCAACTTTCTTCCATCCTTCTTCAGTGGAGGGGTACTGGAGGAGCTCCTCCTTGTATTCTTCAATGATGGCCTGCACCACTTCTCTGACCACAATGCTGATGGTGTTGGGTGGCACCCTTCAGCCGTGCTGCATGCTCCTGTAGGTGGTCCCTGAGGCCAGGTGGCACAGAGTGTGTGCCACCTTGAGCCCAGGTTCCAGGCTGGGCGGGAAGTTGGTGTTTGTCTTGGTCAACCTGGGTGTCAGCTGCTGCACAAGTTCGTCAAACATGCGTGGAGGCATCCTCATGAAGTTCTGGAACGCCCGAGTGTCTTCGCTCCTGAGCTCCACCATCAGCTTGTTGTACAGTCCGTCCTCTGCTCTTCTGGCGAACCATCTTTGGACCCATACTTTTTTGGGGTGCATCCTTTTCTTCCCGTAGTAGAGTTCACAGAGCCTGTAGATGGTTTCGCACTGTTGCAGAAGGATGGTGGCTGCCGAAAGGACTTTGTCACAATCCATGGTGGAGATGTCTGGATGCTGTGGAAGAGGAAGAGTCAGATGAAGGCTGCAGAGGTCTGCACAGCTTGGCTGCTCTTCTGAAAGTGAGATGCAGGCGAGTTGCTCCCCCTTTTTATAGGCAGTATAGGTGTCCCTTTGCATCCTCTAGGCATCCTCTAGGCATCCTCTAGACATCCTTAATATCCAAGATAGGTCCCCTCTGCGGACGTTTTTTCCGTTTTAAACACTTTGTTTCCATGCTGCATCCATTCTGCATCCGTTCTGCATCTTTTCTGCATCCTTTCCGCTTCCTCCCTGCGTCTGAGTGGATGCAAGTTGCGCGGATGCGGAATGGATGCCTAGCGGATATAGCGGATGCATAACGGATGCGTAGCGGATGCGTAGCGGATGCAGAATGGCCAACTGGATACATTTTCCGCGCAAAAGTTTTGGGCAGCCTAAAACTTTTGGAGAAGATGAAACATCCATAAATGGATGTTGGACAGATAGAGAGGAAGCCAAACAGAGGCAGTGAGTACATCACGTTTTCCAACGGATGGCAAGCTTTATTGTCTGTTTTACATCCTCTTTGCATCCGTTGGTTTGATGTGACATGGGCTTAATGTGTGAGAAAGATCATCTGCTACATTAGTTTATTTAGGTGAGCGGAGTGAAAGATAGAGAATGAATTAAACTTTGTAACACCATCTCTTATTCTATGGACGTATCTGGCTAAGAAAAACAGTTGCTTCCTCCTCTTCCATTTTTTGGGGGATGTAAACCCTGCTTTAAATAGTCACAAGAAAAACATTCAGTGACATGCTTTTGGGCCATATATTGGGCTAGAATATGGACTTGTTAAAAGTACAGGCCACAAAGTAAAAACATGTCCAATTGAAAAATGTTAAGGAAGATATATCATTCTGGGTAGACAGTGAAATGATAAATGTTTTTTAATAAAGAGGCCAGCTGGCTGAAAAGAAATTTCAAGAAAAAATAGCACTTGTAATTTTGTATACAAAATGTAAATCTTAGAGACAAAATATTAGACTTTAAATATAGAAAAACCAGATAAAATTAATATTACTGATTGTTTCTAGCTAAACATTTTTGATTCCATTTTCCTAGAATAGATTTCCTTTGTGTCAGTTTATCCAGGACTTCTCCTCCAGATCACTGAAGAAGTTAATTTTAAGACTTCTCCTAAATTTAAATCTTAATTCTTGACACTTTATTTTAAAAAGAAAAATAGTTTTTGTCTCTTGTAAAAATGGAGGGTTTCTAAAGGAACCTGGAGGTGTTTCTGATCTCCAACCATATCTCATTTAGTCTGAATGTGTATTGAAACTGCTGGCTGTCAGTGAATGTGAGGTGGGAATTTGCTTGCCCATTCACTCGTGTGAATAATAAAATTATTTTACTGTCATCCAAAGGGTAAGAACTTGAAAAAAATCACAAGTATGGTCTCATCCTTCATTTCCTACTCCTTCCCACAGTTCTTTTTAGTCTTTTGGAATATGAACTTATCATTTCATTTTTTTCTTTACCATGAGAAATGGGCTTACAATTTAGCAATTATCAATCATATATTTGAAAAGATCTTTGAATCTTCTGGTTTAGGACATTGGGACATCATTACCATCATCACCATCATCATCATTATCATCATCATCATCATCGTTATATTTATATCTAACTTTCCACAAAATAAAATTTCCAAGGCAGCTACTAATAAAGGATACTAAAATATTTTTGTTAATGAAAAATGTAGTACAAAAAAAATGACAGATTAAACTGAAAAGAGAATTAGCATACAATACTAGAACCACATGTAAAAATTAAAATATCAAAAATAATATTAACATTTTAGAAATCAGTTTAAATGCTTTTTGATAATTAGGTCATTGGGACCAAGCTTAACTCCAAACAGAATACATTCAATTTATTTATTTATTTATTTATTTATTTATTTGTTTGTTTGTTTGTTTGTTTGTTTGTTTATTTATTCATTCATTCATTCATTTATTTATTTATTTATTTATTTATTTTTCAAGCATATATTAGACAATAGATGTAAGTATTAACATGATTATTAATACCTGAAATTGAGAAGAATAAAAGGGAGCATGAGGACAGGGACAGTAGATATGTTGATGGACTTATGCACGCCCCTTAAAGACCTCTTAGGAATGGGGTGAGGTCAACAGTAGACAGTCTAAGGTTAAAGTTTTTGGGGTTTTAAGACTAAACCATGGAATAAGATACAGTATTCCAGGCATGGAACACTCTGTTGCTGAAGTCGTATTTCCTGCAATTGAGTTTGGTGTGGTTACCTTGAGTTTGCATCTATTATGTGATCATGTATTGTTGTGGTTGAAGTTGAAGTAGTCATTGACGGGTAGGACACTGCAATGGATAATTTTGTGCATGACGTTTAGGTTGGACCGAAGTCGACATAGTTCTAAGTTGTCTAAGGCTAAAATTTCAGGTCTGGTGGTTTATATTCTGTTATGAGTAGAGGAGTGGAAGACTCTTCTCGTGAAATATTTCTGGACTTTCTCAACTGTGTTAATATCAGATACATAATGTGGGTTCCAGACTGATGATCTGTATTCAAGAATTGGTCTAGCAAATGTTTTGCATGCTCTAGTTAGTATAATGTTTCTCACATAATAAGGCCGGGCTTTATTTTTTTTTTAACCCCTGAAAAAACGGCTCGGCTGTCTTTTCGGGGGTGACTTAATTCCCTTGCATCCTCGGGTGGGCGGACAGCGACAGCTTGGATGTTCGGGAGACCTTCCGCCACCGTTGCTTTTCCTTCTCCCTTGCTTCCGTGGCATTAGAGCAATGCCGTGGCATTTGGCACAGCCACATGTGGCCAGTCAGGGCTCCTCCCTGCAACCGGAGCCCTGAGGAGACACTTGGCTTCAGGTGCTCCCGTCGCCGCCTTTCCTTTTCCTTCAAAGGTAAAGCCAATTATTTTAAAAACAACACCCTACTACAACAAAGCCTCCCCTGCCCAAGAGGCCAGCACAACCCCACGTGGGGAGGCGAATCTCCCACTCTCCCAATCTCCCATAGTCCAACGTGGGGAGAACGACTGAGGTTATCACCTGCAAGCCCATCCTTCCCACCTTTGGAGGCACCTGCACCGAGCACCTCTATGGCCAGCCTAGCCACACTGCTTCCAACCGACTCCTTTGGAAGCTTCCGCCGAGGGAGTCTTTGCGGCTCAGTTTCCCCTACCCATCCACGTGAAGCTTAGCCTGGGACACCCAGCACAGCTGACAGGCAGGCCCTCCTTCCTGGCGGCAGAGCTCTCACCAAGACAGTGAGTGCCTCCCTGCCGAACCATCTGCTCATCCCTGCCGAACCATCTGCTCATCCCGCCAGGGCCGTGCCAGAGCCGGGCGGGCTGAGCAGAGCCGGGAAAGCGAGCTGCGGGTGCGTGCATGCCTCCTCCTTCCCCTCACTCCCAAATCTCACCTGGGGGAGCAGCTCTGCAAAGCTGTAGCTTCCTCACCTCTCAGCAAGCAGGAGGAACCAGCTGCAGCCTCCTCCTCCTCAGCCACAGTGCAGACGTTGACCTTGCAGGGAGAGAGAGAGAGAGGGAGAGATCCTCTCGAGCGAGCACCTTCCCCTGCAGCCCTCCACACGAAAGGAGGACCTGCTGGCTGGGGTGGGTAGGGTAAACTGAGCCACGAAGACTCCCTCAGTGGATGCTCCCAAAGGAGTCGGTCGGAAGCAGCATGGCTAGGCTGGCTGCGGAGACGCTTGGTGCAGGTGCCTCCAAAGGTGGGAAGGATGGGCTGGTGGGTGCTAACCTTGGTCGTTCTCCCCATGTCGGGCTAAGGGTGGTGGCTCTTTCCACTGTAAGCGGCTCGGACCCACTCCTGCTGCTCTGCAGGCGCCCGCCTGCCTGCCTGGCCTTTCTTTGAGGTGGAAAAGCTCACTGGGCTGAAGGGACTGGCACGTCAGAGGCATGCAGTGTAGGGAGGTCAGGGAGGAACCGAAGAGGCCCCAGGAGATTCACCTCCCCACATAGGATTGGGCTGCCCTCTCAGGCAGGGGAGGCTTTGTTGTAGTAGGGTGTCATTTTTAAAATAATTTGCTTTACTTTCAAAAGCAAAAGGAAGGCAGCGACGGGAGCGCCTGAAGCCAAGTGTCTCCTCAGGGTTCTGGTTGCAGGGAGGAGCCCTGACTGGCTGCACATGGATGCGCGAAATGCTAAGGCATTGTTCTAACGCTGCAGCAGCAAGGGAGAAGGGAAAGCAATGGTGGCGGAAGGTCTCCCGATATGAAGTGCCCCACCACTGAATCAAAGGCTGTACAGAAGTCTATGTAAATAGCATCTATCGTTTGCCCTGATCAAGTTGTATAGTCCATATGTTTTTGCAGTGTTTTGCAGATTACAGGATTTTTTTTTCTGAAATCAAATTGTTTGTTAGAAAGTAGGTTGTTTGTCTTTAAGTGGAGGGTAGTGGATTGGTTAATAATTGATTCCCTGACTTTGCAGGTGATGCAACATAAAGTGATTGATCTGTAATTTTCAACTAGGGTGGGGTCTCCCTTTTTGAAGATAGGAATGACCGTAGCTAGTGATCAAAGGTTGGGCAAAGAGCTGGTTCTAAAAGATACCTCATAGATTTTGTTTAGTGGTTCAACGATGGCAGTGGAAAGCTTTTTTAAGAAGAAGGCGCATAATCCAGCAGGGCCAATAGATAGGCAGTGCTCCATTCAAAATCCAAGAAAGAAATATTTAGACTCTTTAATTTAGAGAAAAGTTATCTTTTACTGAAAGTGAAGTGGTAGCAACCAGAGAATTCTGAATCTGAGAAATTAAGCACGTAAATCACATATACAAAGTGATGGAAGTGTTCCCACCCCCAATAGTTCAGATGAAACTTCCAATTAGAAGTTGTGAATATGATCATGTGGGCATCTTCAGGTGATGATGAGACCTCTGTCCATTGACCTTGGCATACTTTGATAATGGGTTGCAGTTGCGCAGAGAAAAGAAAGCTAAGCGAGAAATAGAAACCTAACTCTGATGTATGCTCCCCTCCCCTCATTTACACAACAGAAAAATGTAACACCTCCAGCTCACTTCCCAGCTCATCCCGTCCTCCCCTCCCCCCCCATTTCTTATGACAGCCGAAAGATGCAAAGCAACACTTGAAGGAAGAACATTGAATTGGAAGCAACCTATCGGGCAGTTAAAAGTGGTCTTCCACTCATCCCCTTCCTTAATTTGAATTCGGTAGTATGCTTCTCTCAAATCCAACTTTGTGAAAATCTTCCCCTTGGCTAGGTGGGCCAACATGTCCTTCATCAAAGGCAGGGGGTACACGTTTTCCACGGAAATGGTGTTCAAATTTCTGTAGTCCACCACCAAGCGTTTGCAGCCATCTTTCTTTTCATGGAACAACACTGGGGCTGCTACCCAGGGCCTAGCAGGTTGGATGAAACCATGTTCCAGATTTTTATCTATAAACAATCTTAGCTCCTCTAATTCCTGTGGTATCATTGAGTACAACTTCGGTTTCGGGAGCTTCACCCCAGGCAAAATTTCAATAGCACAGTCTGTTGACTGGTGAGGCGGGAGCTCATCCGAGGCTTTCTCACTGAACACTTCCTTTAAATCCCAATACTCTTTGGGAATTTTCTCCTCCCCTTTCACGGGTTCGGTACCTGTGGAAGCTATTTCAATAGGAATCTGAAGCTTCGGGTGAGATCTCCCCTTTTATTCTGGTTGCTGCTTGGTGTGTATGCGCAACAACCCCTTTCTCCAGTTAACCTGGGGGATCCATTTCTGGAGCCAGGGCAATCCCAGTATTAATGGTTGCTCCATCCCAGGGACCACAATAAAGTGCAGAGTCTCATCATGTTCTCCCATGATCATTTCTATAGGTTCCGTGATAAAACGTGCAGGGCAACCTCCAGCCACTGATCCATCTAATTGGGCAAAGGAAATGGGCATCTTTAAAGGTTTTAGTTTTAAGTCCATTTTCTCCACTACTTCTGTGTTGATTATACACCTTGTGCACCCAGAATCTAATAGGGCTAGCATTTCCCCTTCGACCCCTGAATTGGGTACCCTCAACTTCACCGGAATGGTCATAGGGCCCACTCTTGGACTTACCAGGAAGTCATCTTCCGAGTTGAAAACATCCTCCTCAGGGGTAACCGGGTTTCTGACTCCTCTCCCATGGGAGGGGTGACCTCTGCCATCCCTTTCAAGTTTAGTGCCGCTTTGCGAGGTTTCGCTGGGGATTTTTCAGGTTTATTCCCTTCTTTTGGAGCCCCCTTTGGTTCCAGCTTGACTTTGCAGTTCACAGCCCGGTGACCTTCCTTCCCACATCGAAAACAGGCAAAGGGGTTGGGTCTTGCTGTCACTCCTCCCCTCTGAGGTTTGGGAGTCTCTTCAGGACAGGGGGGGGGAGGTTTGCTCCACCCAGAACCTCCCTGCCATCTGCTTCAGGTTAAATCAATTTCTACTTCTTCTGCCAGCAAGTACCACATCTGCAAGTCATTTGGGTCTCTTCTAGCAATGCATCTCTGGTACACATCTTCATTTAAACCATCTTTAAATGCTTCTATCAGGGCTTCCTGGGACCAGCCTCAGATATGACCTGCTAACTGTCTAAATTCTTGGGTGTAGTCAGCCACTGACCTCCGCCCCTGATTTATGGTCTTCATCCTGATCCGGACTTTGTGCTCTGCCAATGGGTCCTCAAATCTAGCTCTCAGTGCAGTCATGAACAGGTTATAATTCATCAACTGGGGAGCATTATCATGATGCAGGGTCACCATCCACTCTGCAGCTGTTCCCTCCAGAACCCTGGTAACACATCTCACTTTGGCTGCTTCTGAGGGAAAATCCTCCCCGTATTCTTCCATATAGTTCCAAACTTGGGCTAGGAAAAATTCCAAGGTTTTGGGATCCCCCCCATATCTTACTTCTAACGGAGGCAACCTAGGAGTTCTATGCCTTCTAGGAATTACACCTCCCGCTGAGGGCCCTGGGACTGCTGCTGGATCGGGTTGATTTATGGGAGAGGGGGCTGCTCTGCTTCTTCTGGCTGGGGCTACTCCCCCTTCCCCTTCATACTTTTGTGCAGCTTGGAATTGTTCAAAGGCTTCATCAAGGAGTCTCCTGGCTTGATTCAGTGAGAGTTCTCTTTCCTTTTCTTGCCATGGCTCCTCTTTTCCACGCCAGTGGGTGGTGGTGATCCCGGGGGGGGGGTGTCCTTCTCCGGATCTTTCCAGCCAACCCCGACTGACCATGTGGGCTTCACAGCTGGATCCTCTTCCAGATTGAGCTCTGCTAATGATTGGGCTTTCTGTACCAGCAAAGAATCTTGCCCTCCAATGGCTCCCAGATCTTCCTGGTCACTAGTTGAAGATGACATGATGTTCAGGCCCCCTTGGAAGAAAATTGGGTGTTTTCTCTGGGTGGGCTAGTAGAGGGAGATTCAGAATAATGTCAGGTGGTGATCCATTCAAAATCCAAGAAAGAAATACTTAGACTCTTTAATTTAGAGAAAAGTTATCTTTTACTGAAAGTGAAATGGTAGCAACCAGAGAATTCTGAATCTGAGGAATTAGGCACGTAAATCACATATACAAAGTGATGGAAGTGTTCCCACCCCCAATAGTTCAGATGAAACTTCCAATTAGAAATTGTGAATATGATCATGTGGGCATCTTCAGGTGATGATGAGGCCTCTGTCTGTTGACCTTGGCATACTTTGATAACGGGTTGCAGTTGCGCAGAGAAAAGAAAGCTAAGCGAGAAATAGAAACCTAACTCTGATGTATGCTCCCCTCCCCCCATTTACACAACAGAAAAATGTAACACCTCCAGCTCACTTCCCAGACTCATCCCGTCCTCCCCTCCCCCCATTTCTGATGACAGCCGAAAGATGCCAAGCAATCGTAGAAGATCTTGAAGGCTGACAGAGATGGTTTTAGACTGCCCAGTGCTTTTTTGACATTTTCTTCTGAAAAAATCAACATGTATTAGATTGTTTTAATTGTCTGCTGTTTACTATGAAATATTGGGCATGAGCCATTGCTGTTTACAAAGACTGAACCAAAGAATGTGTTAAAGAGATTGGCTTTAATGGTTTCATCCTTACAGTCTTTATTGTTAGGTCTTTTTCGGGCTGGGATGGATTTTATAAGCACTCCAGATCTCAAAATAATTTAAAAGCTAGATTGATAGGTACATAATAGTTATTGGAACTGTTCAAGGATTTATTGGAACAGCTGTAATTTAAAAAGAATGTAAGCACAAAGATAAATGAATGATAACATTCTGGAGAGAAATATTCATGTATGGGTGAGAATGGTAAATAAACAGTCTGAAGGTCAGAAGAAGGGATACAGGAACAATTAAATGATCAGAGCACAGAAAAATGAGGGTATAGTATTAAATGTAAAATTATATTTTACATTTAAACGCAAGATGAACACTTAAAGCAGTTTTTCATTAAAAACAAAACAAAGCAAGACAAAGCAGGACAGCAAATCAAAGCAAAGCAAAGCAAAACAAGGCAAGGCAAGGCAAGGCAAGGCAAGGCAAAGCAAAGCAAAGCAAAGCAAAGCAAAGCAAAGCAAAGCAAAGC
>BLBF01000018.1:59101808-59130918 GCA_015471245.1 Laticauda colubrina | reverse complement strand
GCAAAGCAAAGCAAAGCAAAGCAAAGCAAAGCAAAGCAAAGCAAAGCAAAGCAAAGCAAAGCAAAGCAAAGCAAAGCAAAGCAAAGCAAAACAAAACATCCTTTTAAACATATATTAATTTCTCAAAACTAAAAACAGCCTGGCTGAAAAAAACATCATTGTGGTTCTTATTTCATTACTTTCAGGTCTGCAATGCTCTACTGAAACATAATCATGTTTTAGAAGGCAAAGAAAATGAAGTGTTTCATAGACAGCAAAGGAGTTGAAACATTTCAAAATTTCACAATGGGTTCTGTGAAGTTCTGACATTTATTATTTTATGCTATTGTACTTTGGCACTAAATGCATTCTTTGTTCCATGCACCGATTCTCTTGCTAGGAGCTGTTCAAAGAATAGTTACTGATTCACAGCAAAAAAGAAAAAGAAAGAAAAGAGAAAGAAAGAATGGGGAGGATAGTCCCGTTCAATATGGATTGGCCCTCAGAGTGGTTATTAACATAGATAAGAGGTTATCAGATTTCAATATCTGATATTTATTTGCAGGATTTTAAGGATTTCCGTTAGAAGATAGAACCCAAGATATATCAGCTCAGTCCACTATTAGAAAGAATCAGGCAGGCCTCCTAAAGGAATTAGAACAACACAGTCTCTCTTATATTTTTCAAGAACATCTACTTTTCAAAATGTAAAATAAGATACTGACCTTCGGCCAGTATGATTCAGTTGCTATCCTAGTCAGCTTTTGAATGTGGCAATACAAAAGTAGGCATCTTTAAAAATGCCAAGTCCTGTCTAAATATCTGGCTAACTGTGCAACTAACCATAAAAATAATGAAAGAAGGATGGATTAATTGAATTTCATTCTGAAATGTTATAGATGCATAATGTACATGCTTATTTTGTCAACCAATACTTGTTTTGTGAACTTATTGCACTTTGATTATCCCAATGGCCATACATTTTAATGGTATGTCACAGGAAATAGCTTCTTAAGTACAACCCCATATTTCATATTGGGGAATAAGAATTAAATAAAGCTTAAATAATAGGCTATGATTATAAAAAAATAATTGCATTTTTATTAATTGAAACAGTATCTTGATGCATGCATCTCAGTACATTACAGCTGCCTACTGACTGTAACAATTATTTATTGATCCTAACTAGGACTGAAAGGCGATAAAGTTACCTAACCTCCTATGACCATCTCTCTGGCAGAAAGAAAATAGCCTACAATTAATAGCATTTCTCCTTCCATTATCAGCTGTTCCTGGAACCTAATTACAGTCACACAAACTGAGATGGGAAAAAGCTAACTGTCAGCTGACAGTTCCAAATAAGATTAATGCACAATATTTATGAGGTAGCTGCAATAAATAAGAAAAGAAGGTTTCCGGAACAAGGTACAGACATTCTTTCCAAGTTGTAAAGTGGTCCAAGTACAGTAATAAATCTTTAGTTTGTTAATCATTTTGTAAGTGATAAGGTGAACCACAATTTGGCCATGGAAAGTTGAGGAATTGGAAAGAAATTAAATTAGTTCCTCACCAAGTAGGCCATGCCACATATTACATTATCCTGTCAGGGAGATGTCAGCTAATCAGTTTCCATCAGCAATCTAATCCTAAATGCAGAGGATGGGGGGGGGGGGAGCTCATGCTCTGCATAAAGTAGGGCTTAAGTTCAATTCTTTCCTGTGATTTTTAGTCAAAAGTGTTTGAAACCTTTTAGAAAGCCCCAAAAGAGATAACTGGGAGCTAGACAAATCTAGGCTTTAAGGCTGGTAACATGAAAAAAACAGTAGTTACAATGATGTAACTTTAGGGTAGAAATGGATTTATCTTCCCCAAATTCTTCTCTTCAAATTCTGTGAACAAATATTCTGTAACATTTTGAATATTCAGCTACAAAGGAAACCCTATTGTGTCAAACTAAAAATCTATTTCTTCTATATTTCTAATCATTTAACAGTTCATTTACACCCAAAAGATGGTTTTGGAAAGCCTGTTATGTGATAGGCAGCATAGATTGATTTTAATATTTACATTTATATCTACTGATTTTTCAGGACTAATTGATATCTGTTTGCATGACAAGTCTTTGACAAATGACAAAAACCCAATATCTGACAACTAAATTGGAAAAATAATCATTATTCAATTTTGTGGATAACTTCATTCTTATTTATTCAAACAATTGGGAAATATCCTTTTCAAATAGCATCCAGAAAGTTGAAGTTAAATATCCACACTGAAATTCAAATGTTGAATTCCAATATTTGATTTATATAGTGTTATTGCCTTTTTCTGCCATTCCAACTTGGAATACATCAGATCAGGTATGTTGAAGTATAACTACCACCATTTCCAGCGAGCAATGGAATCACCAGGCTGAGACTAACTCATAACGTGTAGTTATGAACAAACAGAATGTCACTTGTAAATAAACTCTATATGAACATTGTCTGAGAATCCCTGTCATATTTGTTCAATTAAAACCTTACTTTGCCTTACATTTTAGCTCACATCATTTATTAAGTGTGTGTAAGATTTACTACAATAATACATGCTGATATAATTGTTCTCATAAATTTGTAATTTTGTATTTGTTAGTATTATATATAATGAAAACTGAGTTTTCTCTACTACACTGAAATACAAAAAACTATGCTGATTAGTTCCTTAGACTGAATCTGGCACTCATGAATGCTGGCACACAATGGTAAAAGTAAGGACACCATTGAGTTGAGCTTGAATCTTGGGAACTAAAGGTCATAATTTCTATAGCAACAGGATAAAAATTGTTTACCATTGCCTTCTCTGAGGTGTTTTTATGATTCCTAGTGGAATCCAATCCAAGCATTAACTAGACTGAGTCTTGTCCCCCCAATCAGTCTAGGCAAGATTAGGAAAGTACTGCCACTTGCTGAAGCAAAAAAGAAACTTCTACTCTGGGAGTGGCCCAAAACATAGCTTGTTATATTTGAGTAATCCCAGAGGACACTGTTGATTGATTCATAGATACATTTTGTTTCAAGGCTGGCAATAATGGACTCATGCATCTCCTTCCTATGATGTAGAAGAGTCATTGGCAAAGCCGGGGGGGAGTCTCAAGAAAGGAATCAGTTTAGCTTCTACACAGTCACAAAGGAATGAAGTCCAATCCCCTTTGAATGCCCTTGAATCTTAGCTAGCTTGTTCTAAGTGCAAACTATTAGTTTGAAAAGATTCTGTTCAATAGGCTTAAGCAATAAATCAGTAATTTTGAACCCTTTGTATATGCACCTGTTTTTTGTGCCAAACATAGAATCAGTTTTGGTCTAGTAATTTATATTTTTTTATTTCTCTGTGTATTTTTTAATGCACAGGCATTGCACTTTGTATGATCACAGATAAATTAGGGATAATGTTCAATCGTCTATGAAGCTTCCATGGGTAAAGCCATCATTTTCATGTTACCTGCAGATCTTGTTAGATAATATCTGGTAACATCTGCTTAGATCATGTAAGTTAGTACATAATTGCAGAGACTAAGATATTTGTCCTCTTCTGTTTTGGCATGTCTATGATTGTTGTTTCTTTGGAATGCTAGTGGAATCATCTGTTTAGCCCTGGAAGAAATTAAAAAAAAGTATGGTTATAATTTAAAAAAACCCTACCTCTTTTTTTAAAAAAAATTAAATATTGCTTGGCTGTTTGGCATACTGCTAGAAAAACTACAATTGTTTCAAAAATGTAAGAGAAAACTAACCGGGACTGAGTGAATGGGAACATATGCTACTATTTTATTATTCACTTCCAGGCACAATTAAAATATTAATAAGGGCTGCCTATCTGATTTTTCAGTGTCATTCTCACGAGGTGAAAAGCGATAAAATAATTAAAAAATTTCTCAAGCAGAAGAATATTGGGACCAAACAACATTTATTATTTACAGAATGGCAAAATATAAATGCCTTCCCTCAATTTTTGTTTGTAAACTCTATGGCCTATGATATTCTAAGTCAATATTTCTCAATCTTGACAACTTTAAAATGTACGGATTTTAACTCTGGTTGAGGATTGTTGGAGTTGAGCTCCACACTCCTTAAAGATTTTGAAATAGAGTTGAAAGACTTTGGAAGATATTCTGCTAAAAACTTGCTGTCAAACATTTACTTTCTTTTGATCTTCAGGAGTTGGACACCCCATTGAGTTTTCCAGTGGTTAGGTATTTGAATTAAATTAATCTTTAAAGTTTCAAAAAGTCTAGGTATCAAATGTGACTTTTATCATCCCCCAGCCACTATTTTCTATTTACATCCTGCCTTCTTTTTAGCAGATCAAAGCTGTGTACATGATGTGGATCCCATCATTTTATACCCCAACAAGCTTATGAAGTAAGGTGATTTGAACTGACAATCCTAGTGAGCTCTACCAAGTGAGATTTGGGACTTGAATCTGGCCATGCATTCAGGTCTACCACAATATCCTTTAATTGCGCTAGTGCTTATGTCTATAGTTAGTGACTAGCAATATGGCCTTCCCATTAGATAATGAGTTCACTTTAGGGTACCTTCCCTGGGAAGCCACATACTACAATGTTGTTTTATTTAAAGTTTACCTTTTTAAATATATATTTTAGATCTAGTGTTTTAAGTTTGCTTTTTGGTTTAGATTGCATGCTGGTTCTCATATTTTGCTTTTGTTTTGTACTTATGGCTTTCATTCCTAACATTTTATTTTTTATTATAAGCCACTCAAAGCATTCTTGAATGGAGAAAACCAGCTATTTGAATAACAAATAAATGGTTCGTGTTAATATATCTCAGGAATCACATGCTGTATATTCCACCTATATGAATACATAATGAGGCATATTTCTTCTGTCCAGAACCACCTTATGGGCATCAGGGGAGCAAATTTTTTAAAACCACTCTAAGTTGCTTTTGTCAGAAGAAATGTTCACTGTTAATGAATTTTTCTTGTGTATATTAACACATTATTTTGCAGTAGAATCCAAGTGTTTTATCTCCCCAAGAAAGCACACCCTATCATCTTCTAAACCGATAGCAGCTAATCTACCTGCGATCAATTTTTCTCATTCAGCCATATTTTTCTCCCTGATTTTCATGTTACCGTAGCAACAGCTGACTTCATATGGCCTGATTTAACCACTAAGGAAATATGAGCTATCTTATATGCCATGATCAGTCGAGTTTTGCAAACATAATGAAACATTTGTTCCCAACCTTTATGATCTAACAAGGGACAAAGACTTAAGAGCCCATGGACATAGACCTTTCTAGAGTGTACTAAAACATAATCCTGAGCAATGATCATGAAGAAGGACTTGTACCTGCTACATTAAGTTCTCAGAATGAATGTTACCTTTGGAAAAGCTGGCTGTTAAAGGAAACCAGAAAATAAATCATATTTTTTCTTCTATTGAACAAATAAGCGTTTTTTCACTGAAAGTCTCTGTATTTATAAACAACTAATTCAGACTATTGTATTTATAGAGTACATTGCACATCTAAAAATAGATCATCCTGACAGACATTTCATATTAGGTGTAGAAGAAAATTTTGTTTCTCAAAATGAAATACTCATTGCTTTACAGTGGGAGTATACTCATTGTTTACATTGGAGCAAGCCCATTTTTGCAAATCTGAGAGGCAGAATGATGCTTGTTGTTTCACCAACTGCTTAAGATAAACTTTCAGCCCTCAAAATCCTAATACCTTTTATACCCTCTTGTGGTACATTTTGGGACGTTGCTTTCAGCAGACTATCAACATCTTATCAGGTGCTTTAGCTGACAGAAAATTTATCTGCCTGATTTAGAAGACAGTTTAAAAAATAGGACATGATTATGATGACCAGCTCACCAAGTGGCTTTAAAAAGAACTATTTTGATCTCTTTCACATTGCACCCCTATTAGGGCTGTGCAAAGCCAGGTGCATTAAAAGAACAGCAGAGAGATGGTGTATTAGCATTTTGCTCAAGGTCTGAAGCATGTCTGAAGGAAGGATTAACTTTAAACAAATGAATCAGGTTTCTATACCACAAAATTAGTTCATTTAAGGATGGGATTACAATATTTATATCCTCTACCCCCTTGTATCACTTGTTATATTTTTGTATCAATTCATATAATTTTTTGGTCAAAACTGCTATTAGAACAGGGTGTCAAATTCAATTTCATTGAGGGCCACACCAGGGTTGTGTTTGATCTTGTGTGGGGGGAGCTGGGATGGGCGTGGCCCGGATGACAATGCCAACATGATGTCACTCATGTCAGGGGCGCTTGTGGTGGACCAAGGGCTCTACCAGAGAAAATGGGCTCCCAAGTTCCGTTTTCGTCTATGACAGCCTCCTGTAACCCTCTGTCAGCAAAAATGGAGCTTGTGAAGGCTGCACTCCCAAGCTACATTTTTGCTGGCAGAAGCACTATGGGCTGATCCTTCATTGTTTCCAGGGTGGCCCTGTGGGCCAGATCTAAGCACTCTGTGGGTCTTGAGTTTGACACCCCTATATTAGAATATCTTTCTCTCCCACTCTTGATGTGGACACTTTGGACTGTCTTGTAATACCTTTTGATATCAAGCTGCCTTGATATTACATGGAAGATTTATTATTTGAGAACCATCTGGTAGAACATATTAATGATTTCTTTTTTATAAACAGATGCTGTTTTGTCTCATTAATTTTGTACAATCCAATGGCTCTGTCATACAAATCTATCACAAACCTTTCAAATAACACCATAGATTGCCAGATATATACTGAGGCTTCTACTGATGTCAAAAATGAAACTGTGATTTAGGGAAATATGTTCCATGCATATTAAAGAAACCCCTTCTCTTTCTAACAAAGGATAAGATTATATGACATACAAGGAATCCACAACTGTGTTTGAAAGTATAATATGACCAAGTGAAGTGTTAAGGTAGATGTGATGGCATGCCAATTTAGAGAAAGCATTATGCAGGAGACTTGGATTTTTGTTTCAAGTAACTCAATGGTATAGAACACCATTATTGCCATTTTTCATGAAACACTGGTCTGGAATAATGTTTTTTTTTTTTTTTGCCTTTTCATATAGATTGCTATTTATGAAGTTTGAATACTTATGGAGCATCTAAGATCATAAATACTTATGATTCCTCCAAATAGTGAGGGTGGTACAGTGTCTGTGTGAGGGTAACTCTCAATTTATGAACACAATTGCGCATAGTTGCTTAATGATTGCAGTCCTGGCACTCTTGGTTGTGGTTGTTGTTATGCTTTTCAGTCACAAATGATGGGTTATGTGCCAGCAAGTCACTGTTGACACCTAGTAACGACATAGATAGATTTTCTCAGTGATAAAGACAAATTACTTGACAAAATTCTGAAAAGGCAGATGCCCAAGTATACTTTAGTTTAGGTATAAATTCAAGATATATAGTTTGTATTAGTACAATTAAAAAAGAAAGCATTTCTCTTCCATTATGTTATGACTTGCATTTTTAAATAATGTCCAGAGAAATTAGAATATTGGGGTCTGGATATTTTTGTTGACATTTCTTTAAATTGACCTCAGGCAGTGCCCAAAACAGAACTAAATCATATACATAGGATTAATGATAGTTATTGTATATTTAAATTTGCACATTGTTCATCTTTTTTTCCCAAGTAGCAGCCAGTATCAATTGACTCCCAAGAAACTACATGGTATCTGGTATCTCCCTTTCCTATTATTAACAGCAATTGTAGTTGGTCATAAAATGGCCTTATTTGACAAATGACATGATTTACTAAATATATCCCGCCTCAGTGTTATTTGTCTAACCTTTTATTAAACAGAATTATTTTACTGGCTATATTCTATCATAATCTGATTCATGGGTGTTGGATGAAAAAGCACATTAAAAAAAAACATTTTCTGGCTAATTTGATGAGTGGACTCCTGCACTAATATTAAATTATCTCTATTTGGAATGTGCATTTACAATTCATCCTTATAAAGGGTTAATGGTTTTCCCACTGAGTATCTTTACAGCAAATTATTCATCCCTGTCCATTCTTTAAAAGATGAAGGATAAATATCTTGCAAATTTTATATATTTTATAAATTTTATATATTCTCTTGGACTGAATTTTGATTTCCAGTATCTGGGAGATCTTCAGTCATGATTATTCTCATAAATCCATGCTGGATTTTACTGAACTATTAGGTTATGCAAATATCTTCTTTATTTCTTCCATATATTTCATAACATTGATACAAAGATAGCACATCCTCCCTCCTGCATAATTAAAGTAACTCAGAACATGGCTATTCAATTGCAATTGCTTTTGATAAGCTCTAAAATTGGTGGACATTTGTCTTATCAATCTGATAGCTCATCAAAACCATCACTATCTATTGTGATCAGAAGCAGTCAAGGATCTGAAGCAGTTATTTTTTGCTTTATGTCCTACATTACTTTTTTTAAAAGAAGCAATGGCAAGGATTGAAATTATAACTTTTTGTTTGAAAAGGAACAGCAACATGTTTCTTTAACAGTGCAAAAATTTAGTTGTATTTATTTTTATTTTTTATTTGTCAATTGCTTAAAAGATAATAGGTATAAGTAAAAATATAGTTATGAATACATGGATACATATAAGAAAAATAAAACAAATATAAAAGAAACAATAGGACAGGGATGGTAGGCACATTGGTGCGCCCCCTACAGACCTCTTAGGAAAGGGGTGAGGTCAATAATAGACACTCTAAGGTTAAAGTTTTTGGGGGAAAAACTTTAGAGTCAGGTAAAGTATTCCAGACATTGACCACTCAGTTGCTGAAGTTGTATTTCCTGCAATCAAGTTTGGTATGATTAACCTTGAGTTTGTATCTATTGTTTGCTCTTGTTTTGTTATGGTTGAAGCTGAAGTATTCATTGACAGGTAGGACATTGCAATGTATGATTTGGCAGTGTAGTTGTAAGTTTTCTAGATCTAGAATTTCAAGTCTGGTGGCATAAGGTATTCTACAACAAGTAGAGGAGTGGAGAACTCTTCTTGTGAAATATTTCTGGACTTTCTTAACTGTGTTAATATCAGATACATAATGTGGGTTCCAGACTGATGAGCTATATTCGAGTATTGGTCGAGCGAATGTTTTGTATGCTCCAGTTATTAGTGTAATATTACCAGAGAAAAAGTGATGTAAGATTGGGTTAACAACTCTTAATGCCTTTTTGACTATGTAGTTACAGTGGGCTCTAGCACTTAGATCATTAGAGATGAGTATTCCAAGGTATATCCAGTAATGCAGGTGTCCAAAGAAACTGTAAGATGTTAATTTTAGGAGTAATTTGTCATGTACTACTGAATCAAAAGCTTTACAAAAGTCGATGTAGATTGCATCTATTGCTTTGCCCTGGTCGTGTTGTGTAGTCCATATGTTTTTGCAGTGTAAGAGTTGCAGATTACATGATAGTTTTTTCCTAAAACCAAATTGTTTATTAGAGAGTAGGATGTTTGTTTCTAAGTGGAGGATGATGGATTAATTGGTTAATAGTTGATTCCATGACTTTCCAGGTGATGCAGCATAAAGAGATTGGTCTATAATTTTCAATTAGGCTAGGGTCTCCCTTTTTGAAATGGGGATGACCGTGGCTCGTGTTCTTGTATCTGTTTGAAGAAATCTAGCAATGCCTGTGTTGTTATTTACATGAGATTTCATTCTAGATGGCCTGGTTTTCCAGAGAGATTCCAAGATGGATATGGTAAGATGCCAAAGTCTACCTGCACAAAATTCTACAAACCTGCCCCTTCCCACAAAGTTTTGTTTGTTTCATTCCTATCTTCAGTTTAAGGTGTTTTACCTAGCAGTCCTTCAATCTTTCTCTTTAACAAATTACTCTGTGGGGTAGGTTAGGTGAAGAAACTAGGCCAAAGTCACCTATGGCTGTCACTTGGACGCAGAATTCCATGATTCTAATTCATAATTTAGCTACTATTTCACCTAGCACTCTACCATAGCAATAGCAATAACACTTAGACTTATACAGGGGTGGGATTCAAATTTCTTAACAATTGGTTCTGTGGGCATGGCCTAATTTGTGGGTGTGGCTTGTTGGTCATGTGACTGGGGTAGGCCTGACTAGGTGGCCATGTGACTAGTAAACCAAATATAAGTGTCCTCGCTTAATGGCCGGTTGCTTAGCAAGTGTTTGTAATTTATGACTGACTTCCCTGGAGCTACTTGACCTGTTTTTGGTGTTTTGACAGCCATTCGCACATGCATGCACACACACACTTATGATAAGTTACAACATTCTACACAGTCTTGTGACTGAGGTTTCTATGTTTTTTGCCAGTTTCCAACAATTCCTTCTGGTTTCCAGTTAAAAATGCCCATTGGGGAAAATGGACTTGTTTAACAACCACAGTGTTTGCTTAATGACCACAAGATTCACTTAATGACCATGGCATTTGCCTAACCCGGGGTCTCAACCTTAAACACTCAAAGAGCCATTTTTCTATTTTTTTTTAAACAGGTCTCTCTCTCTCTCTTTCTCCCTCTTTCTCATTTCTTTTTCTTTCTCCCTTTTTCTTTCTTTCTCTCTCTTTCATCTCTCTGTCTCTTATCTCTCTTTCTCTTTCCCTCCCTCCCCCCTCTCTCTGCCTGTCTTCTCTCTCTCTGTCTTTTCTCTCTCTTTCCCTCCCTCCCTCCCTCTCTTTCTTTCTTTCTATCTGTATGTGTCTCTTGTCTCTCTCTTTCCCTCCCTCCCTCTGTTTCTCTCTCTGTCTGGCCTTTGGAGAAGGGAATATAAGTCACTTTTTTCAGTGCTGTTGTAACTTTAAATGGAGGCTAAACAAATAGTTGTAAATCAAAGACTATCTGTATCTGCGCCTTTAACCTTCCAATTAGCATCTAACTAAATTTCAGCTGCATCTCTGCACCAAGCACACAGGTTAATTTCCTTATTCCCAAAATGCAGGAAAATAACCCAGGCTCACAAGAAGTTTCACTTCTGAGTGTTTTCAAGCTTAAAAACTTTAAGACATGTGGACTTCAATTCCCAGAATTCCCCAGGCAGCATGAGACCTGATCATTTGATAACTCCCAAGTCAGTAACATGAAAGAATTACCAACTTTAAAGATACTGAGCATTGTATCTCTGTATGAATTGATTTAGTAAGATCCCATGTTTACCAAGCTCCTGTCTCTGCTTGGACAGAACCATCAAGGCACTTTTACTGGATTGCCCCTTGCACCAAGGAGGAAGATTACCTCCTCACTAAAGGCTAGGTCACACTGGCCGATGGATGCAAATCGTATGCAAAAAGGACACAGCGGACGAGCAAAATTTCAGGGGTGGCTCCATCCATTGTTGTCCGCTCTCAAAAGTGTCGAAATTTGCATAAACAGAATGGAAAAGAACGGAAAGGAACGGACGGGGGTAGTACGTAGCGAGGATGGTAAGCGGATGTTCATAGGAAGCCCAGCGGATGGAAGTGGATGGAAGTGGATGACACATCTGAAGGGGTTCTGGGGGAGAATAGCGAAGCAGATGCGTAGCGGAAGGAAGCACCTCAAGAAATCTGGCCAGGCCGCTGTCAAGCTCACTGACTGGGAGATGTACGTCATGGCCAAGTGCAGTTTCCTGGAGGGTGAGGTTCGCCACCGAGGAGCAGCCCCTCTGTCAACTCGCTCCCTCAGACAGCCCAGAGACAGCCAGTTCTCTTCCAGCCAGGAGACAGCTACCGTGTCCAGGCAGGTGTCTTTGGAGGGCCCCACAGCAGAGACCCCCCCCCGCCAGCTGCACTCCCCATGCCAGAGGATATGGAGGATCCCCTGTCTCAAATGGAGCAAGAAGAAGCAGCCACCAGAGACCAACCCACCCCCACCTCCAGCTCCACCTCCACAGAAAGCAGGCAGAGAGGCAGACTGGAGGGCCAGAGCCACACTGTCCTCTTGGAGATCAGGGACACGATGAAGACCAGCACAGATCTTCTCTCTCAGCTGGTCCACAGCGACATACCATCATTGAACTGCAAGCCCTTCATCACGTACATGAGCCAGACCCTCATGGACCTGCCCAAGGCCCAATACCAGGTGATGAAGGAGAAGATCACAGCATTGCTGCACCACCCTCCAGGCCCAGCCTCTGACCCACTCCAGGAGTGCTTCTCCACCCCAGGCGATGTCACAGCCCTTCCACAACTTTCATCAGCCCCTCACCTACCAAGGCTACAAATACCAGGACTTCCCACAGCAGAGGCAGCCCTTCCCAGTCCAGGCCCAGGTACATCACACGCCACAGATGCCTCACCTCACCCAGCTGCAGACCAGACAGCCCCACTACACTCCTCCTTCCTCCACCCCACAGCCAAGCCCCTCAACAGAAAATCTGTCATCAGTACTGTGCCTGACATCCCAGGTCCTTGAGGAAGGGCTTCTCAACCTCACAGGACTGAGTCAGCTCTCTGAGAGCTTTCTGAGAGCTTCCTGAACACACCATGTTGTACTCTCGGGGCCAGGCACCCCAATGGCGGCTCAGACCAGCACTCCAGCCACAGCCACCTCCACAGTCCCTGGCCACTCGACAGCTGAGACCATGGACATGCCTCAGAGTGACTGAGAATAGTGCCAGAGACTGAGTTGTTACCTGTTCACCTTATCTTTGCTTAAGACACTTTATTAAAAAAGCAAAATGAACCAAGTAAAGTCATACAGTTTACTTAAGACAGTTGTTAATAAAGGTTATCTTTGCTTCACACACTTGGTTCATTTTATTGACTTAATAAAGTGTTGGTGAAAACTTTGAAAAAATGGTGAAGTGTTTGCATGCTTGTGGGATAGGTAAGGATAGTTGTGGGATGGGTAAGGATAGTTGTGGGATAGGTAAGGATAGTTGTGGGATGGGTAAGGATAGTTGTGCGAAAGGGAAGGATAGCTGTGGGATTGGTAAAGATAGTTGTGGGATGGGTAAGGATAGCTGTGGGATTGATAAACCTCCAGTGCAGGAATAGTGGGACTGTATGGTCCACCCTCCCAGCTGCCACACATACGGCCCTTTTTTATCAATAACAATTTATTCATTGATCAACACATTTCCAAATAAACAAAGCTCTTTATTAATGCCCTATTTATTGTAGGGCCACTCAACATACATGGCACAATCTCATCAGTGTTATGAGACAGGCTCAAGGAAGCATCCATTAACCATCTACCATCCTGTCTTGCCACTCCACTGCTCCAGCTGGGGAGTTGCACCAGTGTTTCAGGAGGTTGCACTGCTTCTTCCCTTCATGTGAAGCTCTGTTGGGGCCTTGTACATCCACAGTGTCTATCAGGTTTTGTCTTTGCCTCCATTCACCAGGCTCCATGTCCCCATTGCCTTGTTGACGGTCCACAAGCCTGTTCTGCAACACTGGGTAGCAGGTACGCATGAGATTGTGCAGGATGCAGCAAGCTTCCACGATGCTCCTCACAGTCTTTGGGTGATGCTGCATGGTGGTGAGAAGTACCTGGAACCTGTTGGCCAGGATGCCAAAGGCATTCTCCACCACCCGCCTTGCCCTGGACAGCCTGTAGTTGAAGATCCTCTCTTCCCGGGTGAGGTATCTGGAACTGTAGGGCTTCATGAGGTAGGTTCTGAGGGAGAAGGCGTCATCACCCACGATGAAGTAGGGCACTTCTTGTGTGTCATTGGGTAGGTGGTCTGGATCTGGAAAACCCATGATGAGGTTGCATTCCAGCCCATCCTTGAGGTCACTGGCGTTGTATACCTGGGCATCTGAAGATGACCTGTTTCCTGAAGCATCGATGTACATGAACTTGTAGTCAGTATCAACCATGGCAAAGAGGATGATACTGAAGAAGCCCTTGTAGTTGTGATAAGAGGATCCTGAGTTGGCTGGAGCTTTGCAGGCCACATGCTTCCGATCTATGGCTCCAACGGTGTGGGGAAAGTTCCACCTCTGATACCACTCTTCTGCAAGTTTCCTCCAGCCTTCTTCAGTGGTGGGGCACTGGAGGAGCTCCTCCAGGTATTCTTCGATGATGGCCTGCACCACTTCTCTGACCACAATGCTGATGCTGTTGTGTGGCACCCTGCAGGCATACTGTATGTTTCTGTATGTGATTCCAGAGGCCAGGTGGCGCAGAGTCAGTGCCACCTTAAGTCCAGGGTCCAGGCTGGGACAGTAGTTGGTGCTCGGCTTGGTCAACCTGGGTCTCAGATGCTCTACAAGTTCATCAAACATGGCTGGTGGCATCCTCATGAAGTGCTGGAATGCACGAGAATCTTCATTCCTCAGCTCCACCATCAGCTTGTCATACATTCCAAACTCCATTCTTCTCCTGATCCATCATTGGACCCACACAACTGTTGGATGTCTCCTTCTTCTCCTTGCATAGAAAAAGTGAAACAGTCTGAACAGGGTTTGGTTCTGGTGTTGAATGATCACAGCTACCATAAGGAGTGTGTGATGATCCATGGTGGAGATCAATGGATGATGTGGAAGAGCAAGACCAAGGGTGAAAAGGTCTGTACACCATGTCTGCTGGACTGAAAGTGAGATCCAGGTGATTTCCTCCCCCTTTTTATAGGAAATATCGGTTTTCCACTAGGTGTCCTTCCACATACTCTTGGCATATTCCAGACATCCTAAATATCTGAGATATGTTCCATATACAAATGTTTTGTCCATTTTAATGCTTTATATACGAGATGCATCTGCTTACATCCTTTCTATTTCTGTGCTACTAACGCTGTGTGGACGTTCCGTGTACCTTTCGCTTCCTCCCTCTTTCCACTTTCAGCTGCAGTGGATGTGAGTTGAGGGGATGGCCAGAGGATGCCAAGAGGATACAGCGAATGTGTAACGGATGATAATGGACATAGAACGTTTCTTGCCCGTATGTGTCGAGGATGTACATCGTACACAGCGGAAAGTTCATCCACTCAAAAAGTTTTGTGCAACTCAAAACTTTTTGAGCGGATGAAATAGCAGTCGACGGATGTTTGATGGATAGAGCGTATGAAACACGTACGCAGTGAGTACACAACGGATGCATCGCATTTTCCAACGGATGGCAAGTTTTTTTGTCCATTTTACATCCTCTTTGCATCCATTGGTGCAGTGGGACATGGGCTTAAATGCATGGATTGACCTCAGATGGATATTACCTATTTTCTACTTGTGGATTAATCTATAAAATGTAATATAAACTGCCCTTTCATCACAAGGACATAGCTTTAAAGATATTAAAGTCCCCCCACCCAAGGGTTACTTGCTCCAGGCTGCTTTAAAATGCTTCAAAGCCTGGTTCAGCTCCAACAATATTTCCTGGAACTTCTCCTTGTAGCACTGAGCTCCTTGGCTTTTATTTTGAAATCTGGCACTCTTGGGCTTCAGCACTGGATTTTAAAATGCAAGCAGCTATTCAGTGCTACAAGAAATGCTGGGAAGCCAATGAACTAGTCAATTAAATAATACTTTTAAACGACTTTCTCTCCCAGCAATCTGGGCTGAAGCAGAATTAAATGATATCTGCTCCTTTGTTTTCTGAATGAATTTTATAAGAAGGAAGCTTAAATTCACATGCTATCAGTTCTGCAGAACTGGTCAGAACCTGCAGAATACCACCTCTGGGTTACATGATCAAAATTCAGGCTCTTGGCAAACCATGATTTTCATTTGTGACCTTTCTAATGGGCTCCTGACAATGCATGTCAAGAGGAAGCCTGATTTACTTAATGACTGGAGCAAAAGGTCATAAAATTGGAATGACTCAACAACTGCCTCACTTAGCAACAGAAGTTCTGGTCCTTATTGTAAATGGAGAACTATCTATATTGATGTGTATATTTATTACATTTTAAAATAATCCAACAACTTTTGTTCTTTTTTTGATACTACTATATACTTCTGAAAGGCTCACAAAAACACAGTAGCTCAGAAATAATTTAATTATTATACTAGCTGCAATAAATTTGCCATGGTAGACCCCAAATAACAGTTAATAATTGATGTTTAGTAAGGAATCTTCCCTTCCTAAAACATCAAAGTCAAAGAGATTAGTAAATTGTAATCTCCTAAATTAAAGACTAGAGTGAAAATTTCCCCCTTCAATCCCCATTGGAAAAAAAAGCCTGCATAGATTAAGAAATAGACACATTTATTTTGCAAAAAGAATGACGTGGAATTTCTTTTTAACTATTGCAGATTTTAACTAAAGATTGCAATCATTCAAATGTCACTTTATATAATTTACAGAGTAATATAATCATTTTTTTTCCAAAATTATGTTGCATTATGATGCCAATGGGTTATTGCTTAGAGCTCCATTAATGCTTCAAGTGAAGATGGTTTTCTAAATGTACAAATGAGAAACTGGAGCTATTTGTGCTATTTTTTCTTTCTTAGAACTCCTTTTCCAAATGATAGATTTTTTTTCCCCCAAGCAAGCAATGAATTTGCCATTTAACATTATTAAAATATTTGGACTTCCGGTTTGCAGGGCTTCGGCAGCAGGCAGGAATCCGTGATCTTGCGCAGTTTCTGCCTGGGCTCGCCGCCAGAGCGCCCCGAGTCAGCTGGCTTCGGGGCTAAGCCACCCCATAGAGGTTGATGAAGACAGGGGAGACTCCAACAGGGTCGAGGAAAGCTGCATCTTTCCTCCCCAGCTGGCTAAACTCCTTTTCTCATAGGCAGTAGAGAGGTGGTCAGAAATGGCCTCCTCAAAGAAGCCCTCATCCAGAAAAGAATGTGCAGGAGGAAGAAAGTGCTGAAGTGAAAGTTTTGGCTGACTGGGATAAGAAGCAACAATTAAAGCATCCTGGAACTCAAATCTTAAAAAAAGATACATTGCTCCCAAAGAAGATTCGGAAGCAGCGAATGAAAGTGAAAAGGGAAAGTTTTTTTTTTTCCACTTTCCTTCCTTATGTTGACAGCAAACAGAGATAAATGAGAAATCGGAAAAATCTGCTTTGGCATCAACAGCTATTTAAGCTGGAAAATTTAATGCCAAGGGGATAATAAAGATTTCTGAATATAAAAGGAAAAAAAAAGAGAAAGTTTTTTTTTTTTTTTGCTGTAAGTGGGAAGGGAGAGGAAGAGAATAAGAACAGTATTTGGAAGGAGGAGATAGCCTGGAATCTAAAGAATCTAAAGTTAAATTTTAACAGGACTTCTAAAAGATACATTTTAACTGGAACTTTGTAACTAAATACTAATCCCAGGAAGAGAAAGTGAAAAAAGGAAGAAGGTATCAAAAGAAACAGCTTGTGTGTATTTGGATTGCTTGGTAACTTTGGGACTTTTGGAATTATATTTGAAGGATTAAAAACACTTGGGTGGTTGCTTTAAAAGAAAAAACAACTCTACAATGGCATCACTTGTGGATGAACTGAAAATAGAATTTAAAAAACTTAAAGAAGAGGAACAAGAAGGGAAGGGCTCTTTTGGTTCCGTTTTTCAATTCTTAGAAATGGCGATCTCTACCTACGAGAAACTACAAGAAAAGACTTCACAACAAGAAGATTGGGACAAAGAAGAAGCCATTTTTAATGAACAAGTAACTTTACTTGGGGAAGAAAAGGGAAAGAAGGGAAAAAGAATGGAGAATTTGAGACCTAAAAAAACAACCAAAAAAAGGAAAAATAAGGTGAAAAGTGGATATAATGTGAGAAAGCAACAGAAAAAGGGAATACAGAAAAGGGAAATCAAGGCGGAGAGACAAGGGGTAAAAAGGGCAGAGAGAAGAAGCAAAGGAGTAGGGAAGGGAAGAGAAGCTACAAGGGTGTAAAGCAAGATGTAAAGAAACAGGACTTATTTAGAAATAATGGGTAAAAATTTAATTGAAAAAATGATTCTGTAAAGGTACATATGATTGTATTGTTATATTTGTTTTTAGAAATAATGTTAGAAAATTGGAAACAACGTATGATTTAGTGAAACATTTGTGAATAAAATAAATGGAATGAATTAAATGAGAGAATTAATTTAGAAAGGAATGGGAACATTTTAATGACATAATGTTTTAAAATGCAAGTGAAGTGGGGGGGGGGGAAGTAATTATGGAAAGTTTATAAGCGTTCCCATAGAAGCATGATACCTATCTGAAAAGTAATGTGTTAAATGTTTAAAAGTTAAATGAATATTAACATTAATGATATAATTGAATTGGTATGGATTGTTGTTTTAATTATATTATATATTTATATTTTTCTATTCTTCTTCTTTTTAAAATGTAGCGTGTAACTTTAATGTACTACGCAGAATCCGAATGGAAGTTATGTTCTATATTAAGTGTTATAATTTTAGGGGAAAGATATAAAGGCATCATACTCCAATCAGTGACCACAGGAGGAATTTTGTTTAATGAGAAAAGATATTAGACAGCTGAAATAGGACAAAGAATAAAAATATAATGATCTGATTTGAGATGAAACAAATAAAAATAAAATTAAGAAATTTAAAAGAGGGGAGAAGCTATATAGAAAATGTAGAATGGTAATAAGATATGGAATGGTATATAAAAATGAGCATGAACTTGAATTGGTGTCTGTACAAAGAGATGTCACCCGGGATCAGGCTGCTTTCAGAAAAGAGGTTTTATGTTTTCATATTCTGTGTTGTGTTTGTTTATGTTTGTTTCTAAAAATCAATATTTTTTTTAAAAAAAAACATTATTAAAATATTTTAGGAGAATTACTTGGCCCTCTATCAATTTCTGAGAATCCTACCCTTGTCCATAAAAAGTGGGGGAAGTGGGAAACAACAGAAAAAAAATGTTGAAAGGGAAGAATCAAGGTTAGGAGGCATCCACAGTCAACATGAATACTGCTGAGAATTATAGGATTTGAAGTTCACATTTATTTATTTATTTATTTTTATTTAACTGATTTGTCAATCACTTGCAAGATAATAAATATAAGTATAAATATGAGTAAGAATACAGGAAATAGGTACGAATAAATGAGGTCAATAGGACAGGGATGGTAGGCACAATGGTGCACTTATGCATACCCCTGACAGACCTCTTAGGAATGGGGAAAGGTCAATAGTGGATAGTTTGAGGTTAAAGGAGTGGGGGTTAGAGGATGTAACTACAGAGTCAGGTAGTGACACATATTGGGTGGGCGACCAGGGTTGGTGAAATCATACCTTCTAAATTGTTATTTATAAACATGTTTTTTGTACTGCCCAGATATCACAAGTCTGCAAATTATGATATATCTTAACCACACTAATATTGAAATGACTAACAGATAACAGATAATCATAGTTGGAAGGGGCCTTGTGGGTCATCTAGTCCAACCCCTCGCCCAAGCGGGAGACCCTGCATCATTTCTGACAAATGGCAGTCCAATCTCTTCTTGAAAGTCTCAAGTGATGGCATTCCCACAGCTTCCAAGTGCAAGCTGTTCCATTGGTTGATTGTTGACTAACCACCTGCCGCAATGTTATGAAACAAGTTTCATGCTTTGGTACTTGGCTTGCAATATTGCACCTATGGACTGTATGAAAGTAGCAAAGTTTACTTTGAAATGTGACAGATGTCTTGTCATTTTTCCCCTGTTCTAGAATCTAGGAGATGCCTATGGATTGTGACAGTTTTTGCTGAAATTTAGTAAATAAGACAAGAATAGAATTTAGTAGATAAACCCAAGAAGGGAAGTATATGCTACAAAGGATTTGACTAGAAGACCTCCAAGGTCACTTCCAACTCTTATATTCTGTATTGTTGGCTAAGATCCCTCACAGAAATAGGCATTTATTACAATAATCATTTGTAATAATTTTAGCCCCATTGGTCAGCAAGCATAAATTTAAGCCCATGTCACACTGCACCAACGGATGCAAAGAGGATGTAAAATGGACAAAAAAGCTTGCCATCCATTGGTTAACGCGATGTACTCACTGCCTCCATTTTGCTTCCTCTCTATCCGTCCAGCATCCGTTTATTGACGTTTCATCCGCTCAGAAAGTTTTGAGCTGCCCAAAACTTTTGAGCGGAAAATGTATCCAATGCATCCGTTCTGCATCCTCTAGGCATACGGGGGACATCCGTTCTGCATCCATTATGCATCTGCTATATCTGCTAGGCATCCGCTGTGCATCTGCACAACTCACATCTGTTCCAGAGGTAAACGGACGCAGGGAGGAAGCAGAACGGACACGCAGCGTTAGTAGCACGGATGGAGAAAGGATGAAAGCGGATGCAGCTCATCCGCTCTGCATCCGCTCTGCATCCGCTCTGCATCCTCTACGCATCCACTCTGCATCCTCTACGCATCCTCTACACATCCGCTCTGCATCCACTCTGCATCCTCTATGCATCCGCTCTGCATCCTCTACGCATCCTCTACGCATCCACTCTGCATCCTCTATACATCCGCTCTGTGTCCTCCCCACGTCCGTTCCTTTCCATGTTATCCGCTCTGCTTGTGCAAATTTTTGCCCCTTTTAAGAGCGGATAACAACGGATGGAACATTTTGCTCATCCGTTGTGTCCTTTTTGCATCCGTTGGGCAGTGTGACATGGCCTTTACAAACTGCAGTACTAAAAGGTGGAATATTATCTTTCCCTGATCTCAATGTCTGGTATTTCCACTGATGTGATTCTCAGGACTGAGAAAGAAGAAAATGTGTTGCTTCAACTTTTGAAATATAAAATTGGTTAGATAATAAACACAATAAAAATTGGCCAAGATGGACCAAAGCTTTGATTAGGTACATGTATGGAATATCTGTTTATGTACACGTACAATCTCTATTGGGATGATTTTGTCATTATTAATACATATTGCCACCTTTTGCAGGCAATGACTGCAACATTGATCTAAATTGCTTTCCATTATTTGTTTCATGGAAAATTCCTCCAAATAAAATTTCAGGTAATTGGCTGCAACAGTAGGCTGCTGCTGGTATTTTGGATTTAATAAAGCCATTTTTGTAAGGGGGAAAAATTCTCAAAAAACATATCAAAGATGACAGGCTGGCTACCCAGCTGGCTATGGGAAATCTATGTCCTCAGCTACTTAAAAGCTTGTCAGAAATACTAACACATTAATTTAAATTTATTGTGCAAACAAAAATGTCTGAGTTTTGCAGGGCAGAGGGAACATACGGTACAGCAGTTAGCACATGAATTTTTATATCATATTGACTGCTTGTGGGGTTCCTTCGCAAATCACCATTATGCACCGTTTTGCCTCATTGCTTAACCATGGATAACATTTAAAATACTCATGTCAATAACTCATATTCTGCTCATGCTTTTTCCCTGCTATGTACCTGTTTTACGGATTTTCTTGTTTGTAAGAAATTAATAGATATAGTTGTCTCTCAAATTATAACACAGTTCAGGGACTGTTACAAATGGAAATTGTGATTTAACAACAACCTTGGTTTACTTCAACTTTCTATGTTTACCTAGATAAAGATAGGGGCAATTATACAGCCAATGGAATGAAATGTCCTACCAATTTTTCAAGATACCTTCCCCTCCTTCATATACTGTAGAATATGAAGTTGCATACAGTAGTACATATCTACTTCCTGATCAATTTCTCCTTCTCTTCATCTCTTGTTTCTCCAGAGTATATCTTCCAATATGCATGGGATAGAACTATTCTTCTCACTCACTAATCTAGCTATGATAACAACATACAACTCAAATTTCAACCCAATTTTAAAAAAAAATAGAATTCTTAAAGTATTGGCAAAAAAGGAGAAAAATATAGAGACAGTACTAAGAATCATTGTATTCCTTTTGTTTGAATATAATAGGATTCTTGTTACCACTCATCTGGTCATAGCTCAGAGATCGAGAGATTGGTTGGATTATATTGTTTGCAAAGATATGTTTCCTCATTGTTTTATCACTGTTGTTTGTAAAGAAGATTTATGGAGCTTGAGTTGAATGTGAAAACCATGGCAATCAGGCTTTTCTTCAGGACCATATACAATACCTACATCTTTACCTTGGCAGTCACATATACAGTACAAATATCTGTATATATGCAGCCTTCATGTACACAGCAATAGGCAGAAAGATGCCCAGGGGATTTAGAGCTTTACATAACTGGAGATTCAAAGGATACTGTAGCTTCCATGTATGCTTCCTTGAAATTTTTTTTGTTTTATTTATTTATTTTTGTCAATTGCTTACAAGATAATAGGTATAAGTAAAAACATAGTTATGAATACATGGATACATATAAGAAAAATAAAAAAATATATAAAAGAAACAATAGGACAGGGATGGTAGGCACCTTGGTGCGCTTATGCACGCCCCCTACAGACCTCTTAGGAAAAGGGATAGGTCAATAGTAGACAGTCTAAGGTTAAAATTTTGGGGGTTTGGGAAAGAAACCACAGAGTCAGGAAGAGTATTCCAGACATTGACCACTCTGTTGCTGAAGTCGTATTTCCTGAACTCAAGTTCAGTTATTAGTGTAATATTACCAGAGGAAAAGCTACGTAAGATTAGGATAACAACTCTTAACGCCTTTTTGGCTATGTAGTCATAGTGGACTCTAGCACTTAGATCATTTGAGATGAGAACTCAAAGATCCTTGACAGAGTTTGGATCATCAACAAAGTTTTGACTATTCAGCCTGTACTTTATTTTCTGATTCTTTTTTTTTATGTTGGACACAGCATTTGTTTGTTGAGATTTGAAGTTGCCATTTGTTTAACCATCCTGATACATAGTCAAGGTCTTTTTGAAGGATAGCAGTATTGTCTGTAGTGTTGAATAGCTTTACATCATTAGCGAAGAGAATGCAGTTGCTCTTGATATGATCACAGAGGTCATTTATGTAGAGTATGAAAAGAGTTGGTCCTAGAACACTGCCTTGGGAGACACCACTGTTGACAAGTACAGAATTTGATAGGATGCTCCCAATTTTGACCATTTGTTGTCTGTTTGACAGGAATGCTTCTATCCTGTAATGCAGGTGTCCAGAGATACCATAAAATTTTAGTTTTAGGAGTAGTTTGTCATGTACCACTGAATCAAAGGCTCTACAGAAGTCTATGTAGATTGTGTCTATTGCTTTGCCCTGATCGAGTTGTGTAGTCCATATTTTTTTTTCAGTGTAAGAGTTGCAGATTACATGATAGATTTTTCCTGAAATCCTGATATCCACAATGCAATGTAAAATGTCACAGCTCTGGTCTTGCTTTTCCTTTCAGTAATTGTTCATACTGTATGGAAGATATTTCTGGTTAGGATCTCTATATTATTAAAATTTACATTTTTATATCCTAATCTTTATATTAAAACCAAACAGGAATGACTCAGAATCAGAAAAGCAGATGTGCATTCAACAGTGCTGATTTCTAACTCTACTCCCCTCCCCTGACTTTGAAAAAGGAAGATTTCCACAGCATACCTTCTCAGTTAAAATGTTCCAGCCACAAAGAAAATGTTTGTACTCAGGGGCATCCTTTGTAGAATTGTTCTTGTGTTTGTATAGTCCTAGTGAGAAATGAAATCTGCCTTCTGCCTGCTGAGCTCTGTCAGGTGAATAGCAGTACAAATTCATAGACTCATATTTCTTACTAATATCTATTCTGATACTCATCTTAGCCCCATGGTCTATCCATTTAGATTACTAGATGCAGAACCAAGCTCTCCAAGGATTGTGTAAATCATCAGAGGTATCTAGGTTTTAGCCTGCTCTGTTAAAAGAGAAGAAAACTTTCAATAGCCTTGGCTGAAACAAGACTTATTCATCTGACTCTTTGCTACTCTTAACTACCGATAATTAAAAGTCTGTTGCCAGGTTCAGCCCAATGGGAGCAGTTTATGTTTGGTGTATATGAATAAGATCCAAAGACCACTCGTAAATAATGCTAAAATCAGTAATTAATGAAAAATTGGTACTTAAATAGTGTGTGCATAAACTGGATAGTCAACCCATAACTGTAGATTAAACTGTGGCATGAAATTACATAGGCAGCAGATTTTAAGAGTAGAAATAACATGTTGGCTGGCATCAAAGAGCAGTGGCTATTTTTGTAAATAGCAACATGAAAATGGTGTACTTTTTATTTTAGAACAGACTTGTTTTCTCATAGATGATCATTATACATAATAGAATAATTTATTTTAATGAAAACAAGCAGATAGGTGGCACTTATACCAATGTGCGTTCAGTACATATTTGGACCTACTAATTTGGCAAGGCCACCTTGGCCATGGGGGCAAGATTTTGGGAAGTAGAGGCAGACATTGTGACTGGAGGAGCAGGAGCCAGATAAATCAAGCCCAATTATCTTAATTTTGTTGTGATATCTCCAAATCTTAACAAAACAGAACTGTCAAGACATAGTCCAGTGTGGTTTCATGCAAGCATCTTCTCAGTCCTTTTACTGCATGGCGAGTGCATTTCAAAAGTGAACAGGGCCAGATTTCCATTTTTAGGGGAGCTTCGGTAATTTTAAGGAGTGAATAGCTTCACCCACTTGCAGAGGAGGGGAACATTTAGAATTACAAAAGAGATGGTGGCTAATGTTTTTTGTAATTCTGGCCCAGGTGTCCTGGGGAAAAAAGTAGCAGGCACAAGAAACTCCTGATAAATGAACTCAGAAATGAACTCAGCCCTGGACCCTATTTTTTATGAGAGGGAAAGGGTTCATAATGCCAGCCGCAGGGAATCATAGAGCATGTTAGAACCAGAGGTGGTATTCAGCAGGTTCTGACCAGTTCTGAAGAACTGGTAGTGGAAATTTTGAGTAGTTTCAAGAACCGGCAAATACCACCTCTGACTGGAGATTTTACAGTATCCTTCCCCAGCCATGCCCACCAAGCCATGCCCACAGAATTGGTAGTAAAAAAAATTGGATTCCACCACTGGTTAGAACACCTTTGCTGAACTCAATCTAGAGTGGACCAGATTTAAGAGGAGGTCAGATATCTTGTACCTTGATTGTGTGAAGAATGGATATGTTAAGATGTGGCAGGTGGAATTGTGGAAGAAAGGTAAGCAAGAGCAGAGTGCACTCCTTTTCCTTTTTATATAATAAATGCTTGAAGGCTACAAATCAGTCGCTGAAACTGATTTGTTATGACTTTTCTTTTTTGGAACATTCTATCAGCATAGCCTAATCTTAAACCCTTGATCATAAACTTAGACAGCCATGGCCAATGAGTTTTCTTTATCTATTCATATATGATGGAATGCCTTTAGCAGGCATATCATCACCTGGGAAGATATTTTCTTAAAAGAATTGATTAGTTAGAAAGAAAAATACATATTCTGTAAATCACCCCTAAGATACTATAGGAAAAGTTGTAGCCAATATAATCTGGACAATATCCATAGCTGCTCTTGGTAAGAATGAAGGGCCCAGTCCAGGCTAAAATGATATGGGATTCCCCCCACCCATGTTTATACTCTTCTATTAAATGTTGCCATGCCTGGTTTTATTCCCTTGCCTATGGAAGTTTCCTCTTTATATTATGTTTTACACTTAAACTTTAGCTATGGTTGGCTTAATAAGCTCTTTCAGCCTTCCCCTCATGTGTATTTATTTATTACTTTTGAATCCACTAGCTTTCCCCTCACGTGTATGAATTTATTGCTTTTGAATCCACAAGCTTCCATCTACATTTCAAAATGGAGGCAAGCATTAAGGAAGTTGCACCTGTCAAAATTATTTGCTGCTGTTTTTTTTCCCCCTGAGTTTCCCCTTATCTTCATCTTTCACTCATTGTCTCTTTATTTTTACTCTAAGTTTCCCATTTTGCATATTTTAAGAACCTTGCTGATAAAGAAACATTCTGTTACTTTTGGTGAGTTTTCAATTCTTGTAACACCAGATAACAATCCTTTATTGAGATTTCAGCTGAATGCACAGAAGTCTTCAAGCAGGGTGGAGCATCAGACTACGCATTGCAGTCTCATTGTTTTCTCTTTCCAAATTTAATGAATTCAGCTGGAGGCTTCAAGGGAACATTTATTTACATCGGTTTAAATACAAGAATATCTCTTATACAGTTTAGGGCACTAATAAAATATGCTTCTAGCTCACAAGAGATCAAACACAAGTGCAGCTCTACTTAAGAGCTCAGATGAATGCAGGGCATTTTGGAAGAGACAGGAGTGGGACTTATATGCACATACTTCAATTTAAGCCCTACAGCTAAATGCTTGAAATCTAGAAAGATCATGGGAGGCTAGTTAGTCTAAATCATCTGAAATGTTCTAAGTTTGGAAAAAGAGCTCTGACATAATGCTTAGAATGATTAAGCCTGTTACCTTTCTACTTTATATCACTAACATTCAAACCAATTTTCATGGTATTTTATTATATTTTCCCCTAGAGCTTCATGGGAAGGAGGACAAAAATATCGTTAATAAAACAAGAAATTAGTGACATTTGTGCACCTGGGGTGGGGGGAGCTCATGAAATTATGAAATGGCAGACAATCAAGTTTTGCTTTACTTCCCAACTGACTGATTTTTAGGCCAGCCTATTCTTCTGCTCTAAATCTAAATTCTTCTGATCTGATCTAAAAGACAGTTAAAAACCAAAGAAAAGGATTAATGTGCAAGATTAGAAGCATATAGTCATTGATATATTTATTTTTTATTTATTTATTTTTATTTGTCAATTGCTTACAAGATAATAGGTATAAAAACATAGTTATGAATACATGGATACATATAAGAAAAATAAAAAATATATAAAAGAAACAATAGGACAGGGATGGTAGGCACGTGCACGCCCTCTACAGACCTCTTAGGAAAGGGTTGAGGTCAATAGTAGACAGTCTAAGGTTAAAGTTTTTGGGGTTTGGGGAAAAAAAACCACAGTCAGGTAGAGTATTCCAGACATTGACCACTATGTTGCTGAAGTCGTATTTCCTGCAATCAAGTTTGGTGCAATTAACCTTGAGTTTGTATCTATTGTTTGCTCTAGTGATGTTATGGTTGAAGCTGAAGTATTCATTGACAGGTAGGAGATTGCAATGTATGATTTTATATACTATACTTAGATTGGACCGAAGATGATATAGTTGTAGGTTTTCTAGGTCTAGAATTTCGAGTATGGTGGCATAAGGTATTCTGCAATGAGTAGAGGAGTGGAGAACTCTTCTTGTGAAATATTTCTGGACTTTCTCAACTGTGTTAACAACAGATACATAATGTGGGTTCCAGACTGATGAGCTGTATTCGAGTACTGGTCTAGCAAATGTTTTGTAGGCTCTAGTTATTAGTGTAATATTACCAGAGAAAAAACTACATAAGATTAGGTTAACAACTCTTAATGCCTTTTTGGCTATGTAGTTACAGTGGGCTCTGTAAATGACTTAGGTCATTTGAGATGAGGACTCCAAGATCCTTGACAGAGTTTGGATCATCAACAAGGTTTTGACCATTCAGCCTGTATTTTATTTTCTGATTTTTTTTGCCAATATGTAGGACACAGCATTTATTTGTTGAGATGTGAAGTTGCCATTTGTTTAACCATCCTGATACATCGTCAAGTGTTTTGAAGGATAGCAGTATTGTCTGTAGTGTTGAATAGCTTTACATCATTAGCGAAGAGAATGCAGTTGCTCCTGATATGATCACAGAGGTCATTTATGTAGAGTATGAAAAGAGTTGGTCCTAGAACACTGCCTTGGGGAACACCACTGTTGACAAGTACAGAATTTGACAGGACACTCCCAATTTTGACCATTTGTTGTCTGTTTAACAGGATTGCTTCTATCTAGTAATGCAGGTGTCCAGAGATACCATAAAATTTTAGTTTTAGAAGGAGTTTGTGATGTACCACTGAATCAAAGGCTTTACAGAAGTCTGTGTAGATTGTGTCTATTGCTTTGCCCTGATCGAGTTGTGTAGTCCATATATTTTTGTAGTATAAGAGTTGCAGATTACAGAAGAGTTTTTTTCCTAAAACCAAATTGTTTATTAGAGAGTAGGATGTTTGTTTCTAAGTGGACAATGGTAGATTGCTTAATAATTGATTCCATGACTTTACAGGTGACGCAGCATAAAGAGATTAGTCTGTAATTTTCAACTAGGCTGGGATCTCCCTTTTTGAAGATGGAGATGACCGTGGCTTGTGACCATAGTTTTGGCAAGGAGCTGGTCCTGAAAGATTTTTCAAAGATTATACTTAGAAGTTCGACTATGGCAGTGGATAGCTTTTTAAAGAAGTAGGCACATCTTCTGTCCGGTCCAATAAATAGAGATGGTTTTAGATAGTGCAGTGCTTTTTCAACAACGTCTTCTGTAAAATCGATATGTATTAGATCATTGTAGTTGTCTGTGGTTCGACTAGGAAATACTGGGCATGATCCACTGTTGTTTACAAATACTGAGCCGAAGAATGTGTTAAGGAGGTTGGCTTTAATGGTGTCATCATTGCAGTCTTTACCATTAGGTCCTTTCAGGGGTGGGATGGACTTGAGTCTTTTAGTTTGTTGTTTATAAAATTGTTGAAAGTGCAGGTGGAATTGGTGCGTAGAAGGTTTTCTTCTTGCTTAATGTGATAATTGGTGCATTCAGTTTTTATCTGGTGGCATAAATTTTTGTATCGGCTTTTGAAGTTGGCAATGTGACCAGATTTGTTTTTCCACCATAGTGATTTCTTTTTGGATTGAAGCTTCCTTATTGTTATGGGTAATTTGGTTTTTTTTGGTTTTGGGAGTTGTTAATGATACATATACTTTGATGACTCTTTTGACTTCAAGTAAAAATATGTTGTAATGGTCTTCTTCAGTATTGCATCCAGAGAATAGAAATTGCCAATCAAGGGATGAGGGATTGTTGTTTATAAGATCATAGTTGTCTTTTTTGAAGTTATAATTGGGGATTCTGTCATTGTGATGATTTTTGTGTGGACGTATGTTGAAACAAAAGTCAATCATGTTGTGGTCACTATTGGAAAAGTGTTCCTTAATTTGTATTCTGTAAATTGAATTCAAACTGTTGCAGAAGATTAAGTAAATTGAATTCAAACTATTGCAGAAGTTTCAATTTCTGTAAATTGAATTCAAACTATTGCAGAATAAGGCAATTGCTAAGTTGTCCACTTCTTTCTTTCTTTCCTTCTTTCCTTCTTTCTTTCTTTCTTTCTTTCTTTCTTTCTTTCTTTCTTTCTTTC
>BLBF01000018.1:59082148-59096740 GCA_015471245.1 Laticauda colubrina | reverse complement strand
ATTGGACTTGGAGTTTGATTGATTGGTGTTTCTGGTTTCTTCTGTCTGTTTTGTGGCTTTGATTGGCTGGCAACACTCTGTTCTTGTGTTGGAGGCTTTCAGTGCAGCTTGGCTCCGTGTGAAGGGACGGCTGCTCTTCATTAGCAAGCTGGTTTTTGCTTCTTTGGAAAAAGTGAGTATTATCAACACACATCTGATGTGTTGAAGTCATATTAATAATACAAAACCAACTTGAAATCCAAATAACATAATCAGATGCATTGACTGCTAAATTGAACCAGCTTTATTGATTTTAAGATCTGTTACATTTGCATTTCTAAGCTTGTAACAAATTGGTCTGTATAGCATGTATAGTAATCAGGCATTGATTCATTAAAAAGTAGGAAGTGTATAATAATATTTCCTCCACTTGGTTGTATTATTCTTAAATCATTTAATGTTATTAAAAATGAAGCAGCCATATACTTGTTTCATTGTACCAAACCAAACAGAATCTTCCTCCATTATGTCCTGACTCTTCAGCAACTGTTCTGTTATTCTGATCATTTCTGCCACAGTATCTTATAGTATTTTCATAGTATCATCCAGCTGTTATTGAAATGAAATAAAGCTTGTCTGTATTATTGTTACTTCCACACAATGTTGTGATGACTGTAGACCATGCAATAAATTACTTGCGAGTATATGATCCATGCACCATTATCTACATGTTTCTGGTTAGCCTCATACAGTTAAGCTTGGAGTACATAGCCAAAAGTCACATTGTACATGGCAGAATGATGTGTGCCTGAGTGATGAATACATATGAAAAAAGAGACTGGAATATTAATAAAATATGCAATCTAATACATACATTAATGGCTATTTAACTATGGGTAGCATTCTGCTTAGCGTCCACTAAGCTCAATGCCAAATCAGATTAGAGAAGGTGATCAAAACACAAAGCTCCAACTGGAACATGGCAGGTGGGGATGATCATTTTAGCTTCAAGGGCCCTGGCAGAGATCACAACTATGTACAGCCATTCTGATCTACTCAGACAAGAACATGCATATCGACACACACACAAAGAAAAATTATCTCAGCTATGGTGGAGAGATTCAAAGCTCTACTCTTTTCATCATGGAGAGGCCTTTCTGTATAAACAAAATGTTTGAGAGTTCATTTCCAGCAAGCTTTTCCAAACTCCTTCAGAGCATTGCAACTGTGCATAAAGCAGAGAAGGCTAATATCTTTTATACTAACCTGGAATCCACCCCCTAGCCATGTGCTAAGATGGGAAAATGGTGCTGTATTTTCCTAATAAGAGAAGTTCATGCATTCATGTTGGTTTCTTTGAAAAAGTATATGGCTGTTCCTTAGCATTTGCTGGAAAATATTTTCCCCCTAAGAGAACAATTATCCCCATCCTTTCCCCCCCTTGCTTTGGTGTGAAAGGTGAGATAAATGTACCTCCCACTTAGCAACAGTTTCTATTTTCTCCTTGACAGCTTGCAGCTTCTTATTTTTTATTCACAGCATGTTTTCTGGTGTCATTACTTCTCAGTTTCTGTCTTCTGCTAACACCAGGAATCCTCAAGAGATGCGTCATTTCCATCATGGGCAGGTCGATATTCATTTGCTTGCTTCAAGGTTTTGCAGCTCTGCTCTGTAAGCATCACTGAGGGTCTGATTGTTGTCGCAATTAAAAAGGGCATCTCAAGCCCAAGCTGATGACTGATGGAATTTTCAGGTCCCAGAGAAACTAAAATCCAAATGGCAGTTTACTTAAGTCCCTGTCACACTGCCCAACGAATGCAAAACGGACACAATGGATGAGCAAAATGTTCTACCCGTTGTTAACAGCTCTCAAAAGGGGCAAAAATTTGCATAACCAGAGCGGATAACACAGATGCGGGGAGGACGCAGAGCGGATGGAAAGCGGCTGTGGAACGGAAGCCCAGTGGATGGAAGCGGATGGGAGCGGATGGCACATCCACTAGGCTTCCGGGGGGCCTCAGCAAAGCGGACGCAGAACGGATACAGCGGATGCATAGCGGATGCACAGCGGATGAAGTGGATGCAGAGCGGAAGCCTAGTGGATGCACAGCGGAAGCCTAACGGATGCCTGGCATTAATTGCGCATGCGGGGGGGATGCATTGCGTAAGCCACGTGGATATAAAGGGAAACAGCTCACATGTGGCCAGCATTCGGAGGAAAGACCTGCTGCAGGATACATCGAGTCCTTGCCTGCCCTGCCTGCATGCCTGCCTGCAAGCCTTGCTGCCAGCCTTGCTGCCAGCCTGCCTCCAAGCCTCCTGGCCAGCCTCTCTGCCAGCCTTGCTCTCTGCTTGCCTGCCAGCCTTGCTGCCAGCCTGCCTTCCAGCCTCCCTGCCAGCCAGTCTGCCTGCCAGCCTTGGTGCCTGCCTGCCTGCCTGCAAGCCTTCCTGCCAGCCTTCCTGCAAGCCTTCCTGCCAGCCTTCCTGCCAGCCTTCCTGCCAGCCTTCCTGCCAGCCTTGGTGCCTGCCAGCCTCCCTGCAAGCCTCAATGCCAGCCAGCAACCCCACAACCATGGGGAAGGAGTGAAAGTCTCAGCAACCTGCCGCCATCCCTGGCAAGAGGGACAGGGCCACCCTCCCGCCCCCTGTCCCTGACTCTGCTTCTGCTGGGGCTTCTGCTGCTCAGGCTCGCTCTTCTGGTGCTGGAGCTTCTGCTGAAGCTGCTCCTGGCGGTGGTGCTTCTGCTGCTGTGTACTCTGCTGAAGCTGCTCCTGGCGGTGATGCTTCTGCTGCTGCGTACTCTGCTGAAGCTGCTCCTGGTCCTGCTGGTCCTGCTGGCCTTGCTCATCCTGCTCGTGCTCCTGGACTTGCTCGTACTGCTCGTGCTCCTGGTCTTGCTCGTCCTGCTCGTCCTGCTTGTGCTCCTGGTCCTGCTTGTGCTCCTGGTCCTGCTGGTGCTGCTGGTGGTGCTGCTGCTGCTGGTGCTGCTGGGGCTCCTGGTGCTTACTCTGCTGCTGCTGATCCTGGTCCTGCTGATCCTGCTGCTGCTGCTGCTGCTGATGATGACGATGATGATGATGATGATGATCCTGCTGCTGCTGCCGCTGATGATGATGATGATGATGATGATGATGATGATGATGACTCTGTGCCTGGACTGGGAAGGGCTGCTGCCTGTGCTGCTGGACCTTCTGGTAGCCCTAGCCCTGGTAGGTGAGGGGCTGTGGGAAGCCTTGGAATGGAAGGGACATCACCTGGGGTGGAGGAGCAGACCTGGACTGGGTGGGAGCAGGTTCCTCTGGATCTGGAGGGTTGTGAAGCAGCTTGGTGATCTGAGAGAGAATGACTATCTGTGGCAGAAGGGACACCGGCTGTACAGGGACACCAAAAGGAAGCAGGCTGCTTGGAGAGAGAGGGCGGAGAGTATGGGTTACACTTCGGAGGTGCTCCTCGGCTGGTGGAAGCACATGCACACCTGGTACGGGAAGCTGCACCTGAAGAAATCTGGCCAGGCCATGGTTAAGCTGACGGACAGAGAGACCTATGTCATGGTCAGGTGCAGCTTCCTGGAGGGTGAGACCCGCCACCGAGGAGCACCAGGAGCCCCTCTCACAACCCTCTCTCTCCGGCAGCCTGCTGAGACCCAGTCCTCTTCCGGCCGAGAGTCAGTCCCTGTCTCCAGGCAGGTTTCTGTGGAGCGTGCCACGGCGGAGAACCCGCGGACAGCTGTTGTAACCATGGTGGAGCGTGTGGAGGACTCCCTGGTGCGGAGGGAGAAAGGAGACATCTAGTCCACCACAGTCATAGCCATATCCACCCCCCCCCAGCTCTGCCTCCACAGAAAGGCAGAGAGCCAGACAGCAGGAGGGGAAGAGCCACACTGTCCTGTTGGACATCAGGGACACCATCCGCACCAGTATAGATCTCCTCTCTCAGCTGGTCAGCACCGACTCCTCATCCTCCAACTGCAAGCCCTTCCTCACCTATGTCAACCAGACCCTCAAGAACATGGAGGAACCCCAGTACCAGGTGGTGAAGGACTGGATCACCAAGCTGCTTCACAACCCTCCAGATCCAGAGGAACCTGCTCCCACCCAGTCCAGGTCTGCTCCTCCACCCCAGGTGATGTCCCTTCCATTCCAAGGCTTCCCACAGCCCCTCACCTACCAGGGCTAGGGCTACCAGAAGGTCCAGCAGCACAGGCAGCAGCCCTTCCCAGTCCAGGCACAGAGTCATCGGATGACACCATTGCCACCGGTTCCACTGATGCCACCGATGCCACCCACGTCAATGATGCCACCGACGACAGCGATGCCACTCACGCCAGTCCTCACCCAGCTGCAGACCAGACAGTCCCACTACACTACTCCTTCCTCCATCCCACAGCCAAGCCCGGCCTCAGTACATCTCTCATCAGTATGGGGGCTGACACCCCATGGCATGGAGGAAGGACCTCTCAGCATCGCGGGTCTGAGCCAGCTGTCTGAGAGCTTTCTCAACACACCGTCCCCTGTTGTCCTCTCGGGGCCAGGCACCCCAATGATGATACAGACCAGCACTCCAGCACCACCCACCTCCACAGCACCTGGACCCTACACCCCTGAGACTGGGCACACCTCCGAGTGACCAATAAGAATGCCAGAGATTGGGTAGCTGGCTACCTGTGGACTTTATTTGGACACTTGACTTGGGTCATTTTTGTTTTACAGCTTGTTGTTCAATAAAGTTTATCTTGGATTCACACACTTGCTTCATTTCTTTTTTTGTAATAAAGTCTTGGTGGAAACTTTTAGAAATGGTTTAAGCCTTTGCATGCTTGTAGGATGGGTTAAGATAGCAGTGGGGTGGGAAGGGATACCTTTGGGATGGGTTAAGATAGCTGTGGGATAGATAAACCTCCAGTGCAAGCATAATGGGACTGTAAGGTCCACCCTCCCGGGTGCCACACCTTTGGCCCTTCATTAGTAAGCATTGATCTACACATTTGAACATAAACACAACTCTTTATTAAATGCCCTATTCATTGTAGGCCCACCCAACATACATGGCCCAATCTCATCAGTGTGATGAGACAGGCTGAAGGAAGCACCCATTAATCATCTATCATCCTGTCTTGCCACTCCACTGCTCCAGCTGGGGAGTTGCACCAGTGTCTCAGGAGGTTGCGCTGCTTCTTCCCTTCACGTGAGGCTCTGTTGGGGCCTTGCACATCCTGAGTGTCTGTCAGGTTTCGCCCTTGCCTACATTCCCCTGGCTCCATGTCCCGATTGCCTTATTGGTGGTCCAGGAGCCTGTTCTGCAAGACTGGGTAGCGGGTGCGCATGAGATTGTGCAGGATGCAGCAAGCTTCCACGAAGATCCTCATGGTCTCTGGGCGATGCTGCATGTTGGTGAGAAGTACCTGGAACCTGTTGGCCAGGATGCCAAAGACGTTCTCCATCACCCGCCTTGTCCTGGACAGCCTGTAATTGAAGATCCTCTCTTCACGGGTGAGCAGTCTGGAAGTGTATGGCTTCATGAGGTAGGTTCTCAGGGAGAAGGCGTCATCCCCCACGATGAAGTAGGGCACATCTTGTGTGTTGTTGGGCAGGGGGTCTGGATCTGGGAAGCCCATGATGAGGTTGCCTTCCAGCCCCTCCTTGAGGTGACTGTCGTTGTATACCTGGGCATCTGTACATGAGCCGCTTCCTGAAGCATCGATGTACATGAACTTGTAGTCAGCATCGACCATGGCAAAGAGGACGATGCTGAAGAAGCCCTTGGAGTTGAAATAAGTGGAGCCCGACTAGGCTGGTGCTTTGCAGGCCACGTGCTTGCCATCTATGGCTCCAACGGTGTGTGGGAAGTTCCACCTCTGATACCACTGCTCTGCAACTTTCTTCCATCCTTCATCAGTTGAGGGGCACTGGAAGAGCTCCTGCAGTTATTTTTCGATGATGGACTGCACCACTTCTCTGACCACAATGCTGATGGTGTTGTGTGGCTGGTCTGCAGCTGGGTCCCCATTCCCTTGTTGATGGTCCACAAGTCTGTTCTGCAACACTGGGTAGTGGGTGCACATGAGATTGTGCAGGATGCAGCAAGCTTCCACGATGCTCCTCACAGTATGTGCCTCATGCTGCATGGTGGTGAGAAATATCTGGAACCTGTTGGCCAGGATGCCAAAGGACTTCTCCACAATCTTTCTTGCCCTGGACAGCCTGTAGTTGAAGATCCTCTCTTCACAGGTGAGATATCTTGAAGTTTAGGGCTTCATGAGGTAGGTTCTGAAGGAGAAGGCGTCATCCTTTAGAAAATGTGCTTAAAATCAGTTTAGAAGAGAACTTTCTCCTAAATGTATTGATTTTATTGCTGTCTCTCTCCCCCTCACTTTCCATTATGAAAATGGAAAAAAGCTAACTTGTGACTCAGCATATGCAAAATGCACAGTCTGGAAACAGATAGATTTGTCTAATTCAAGTGCTGGGTCTGATCTGAAGAGATTTCCTCGGGGAAGCAGAAACAAATTATTCATATTGACCAATACTATTTAGAGCTACTCTAAAATATTTTCTAGCCATTTACTAACCATTTCACAGGGGTGAGAATTTCAGACAAGGTAATTCATCAGTTTCTGGGAAATACAGCAACAACCACTGGAGGGAGATGGTCTGGATAGTAGGAGAACATGTTGTGAATTTCAATTTCCTTAGAGTTGTAAAAGATTTCCATTGCTTAATTTTTTATTATATTTAAAAATGGATGGATGTTGTTAGTCTAATCAACTAGTTCAGGGGTGTGGAATTGGTGGCCTGCAGAGTGGTTGCATCACATGCAGGCCATTCCCACCCCAGCTCCAAAAAGGGGGAAAATATCATGATATGTCATGTGACAGTGATGTGTTGTGGTTCATTGGCAGCAGGTGCAGACGGCTGAGGTCTTGGAGAGTGAGGACTCAGATGAGAGGCCTGTGTGTGAGGCAGGGAGGGGGCCAGGACCATCAGGGAGTGGAATGCTGCCTTCAGAGATTGTAGAGGCTAGCAGCAGTGATGAAGAGGTTCCTGAGGAGCCTGTGCCCAGTGTGCGTATGCACAGGGCTGCTCGAAGGAAAGAGCAGCTGCAGCAGCAGCACAGCGACTAAGGCTGACACAGGGATTAAGGCTGCAAGGTAATGCCCCCTCCCTCAAGAGATAAAAGCCAGCTGAGAAATTGAATTCTTTGCAGGAAGCAAGGAAGTTTTTGCATTCAAGCCTCGTGGACTGTTGGAATATCTTGGTTGGTGTTTGGAGACTCTTAGTGTTTGAAATATTTCTTAGTAACTTGGGAGCCTCACACCACCTTGGCAAGGCTTGTTCTTATCAGAGGTAATCAATTTGAAACAGCCTTTTAACCGTGAAGGAACAGAATTCATAAAAAATAATTAAAAGGTTTTTCTGTTACCTCTGTTTCCTTCGAACAAGGTTTGGGTCAGAACACGATGTGATGCTGTAACTTTGACACCCATGACCTAGCTTATACTTATGTACAGTACCATAACACCATATTTCCCTGAAGATTCTTAAAGAATGGAGCAATTCTATAGCAATTCCAAAACAAAAATAGGTTATAATTACCCAGATAATTACCATCTAATAAATTTCCCACTGATAATTCATAAATTATATGTGAAGCATCTCTAGCTAACTGACTTGATGAACCAAGGAGGAATCTTAGCTCTAGGACAGAGGTGGGCAATTATGGCCACTTTACAACTTGTGGACTTCAACTCCCAGAATTCCTGAGATGGGATAATCATGACAATTCCTGGGCATGGCTGGGACAGGAATTCTGGGAGCTGAAGTCCACAGATTGTAAAGGGGCCATTGTGGCCCACCCTTGCTCTAGGATAAGCTGACTTTTCACCAGACTTTTAACATTAGATCGATGTACCACCTTGAACCAACTGATTGCAGAATATACTCATTTACCAAGATGAGTTTTCTATGCCACTTTTATAGATCTGAAGGTGACATTTAATTCATTTTCTTGACAGAGATTATAACAAGGATTGGCTTCCTCCTTTATTGATTAGATGTCTTCTCCAACTAATAATGATGCTGCATGAAAATACTACAATGCAGGGCAGCTGTATGAAAAATTGTAGAAAGCTTTGGAGAAGACCTTGAGGTAAATATAAGAAGCCATCACATAAACAAAAACAGCCAAAGCTTTCCTTAAGCTCTGGAAAAGGAGATAATATTAGGAAGAGACCTAGGCTGATTCTTCCCTGATTCATTGGGGCATAAAAGAAAAGGAAAAAAGACTTTCAAAAATTTTAATATAGCCTACTTCAATAAAGCTTAATTCTAATTTTCTGGTAGAGTTGGTTTCTTGATTAGGTCTGCCTTGTAGGACTGACAACTGAATTGTCTATTCAGGCCTCCAAAGGAGTAAAATAGGGATGTATATTTCCTATTATTAATTTCTATATTAATTTTTTATATTATTTAATTCCTATATTATTGATATCATACAGGCTTTTGTTAGACCCAAATTCCATCCTTAGTTTTTATCTTACAGCATAGTTTCCAATGCATCCTTTCTTTCTGCATCCCCAGTGGGGTCTGCAACAAAACTTCTATTTCTTAACTCGATATTGACAAAATACTGGAAATTAACCACACAAAAACCATGATGGCTGCATTTATTAAGCAGCATACTAAGCCCCATAAAATTTGAACTGCCAACAATAGGATAAAACATATGGGAGACAGTTACTAGAACTGGGTAACTCTAGACTGATGAAAAGAAGAACCGGGGTGACATAATAGTAGTTTTCCAATATCTCAGGGGCTGCCATAAAGAAGAGGGAGTCAAGCTATTCTCCAAAGCACCTGAAGGCAGGACAAGAAGCAATGGGTGGAAACTAATCAAGGAGAGAAACAACTTAAGGCCCTGTCACACTGGCCGACGGATGCAAAATGTTTGTAAAAAGGACACAGCGGACGAGAAAAATGTTCCATCCGTTGTTATCCGCTCTCAAAAGGGGCAAAAATTTGCATAACCAGAATGGATAACATGGAAAGGAATGGACAGGGGGAGGACTCAGGGCGAAAGCGGATGCTCCATGGAAGCCTAGCGGATGGAAGCGGATGAGAGCGGATGGCACATCTGCAAGGCTTTCGGGGGGCCACAGCAAAGTGGACGTGGAACGGAAAGAGCGGATGCAGAGCGGACGCCGAGCAGATGAAATGGATGCACAGTGGATGCCGAGTGGATGAAGCGGATGCAGAGCGGAAGCCTAGCGGATGCCTAGTGGAAGCCTAGCGGAAGCCTAGCGGATGCCTAGTGTTCACTGCGCATGCGGGGAGGATGCATTGCGTCAGCCCCGTGGATATAAAGGGAGGCAGCTCCCAAGCAGGTCACCATTCAGAGGAAAGACCTGCTTCCAGACACATCGACTGCCTTGCCAACCTTCCCTGCCTGCCCTGCCTGCATGCCTGCCTGCCAGCCTTGCTGCCTGCCTTCCTGCCAGCCTGCCTGCCAGCCTGCCAGCCTGCCAGCCTTGCTGTCTGCCTACCTGCAAGCCTTGCTGCCAGCCTGCCTTCCAGCCTCCCTGCCAGCCTTGCTGCCAACCTTGGTGCCAGCCTTCCTGCCAGCCTGCCTGCCTGCCAGTCTTGCTGCCAGCCAGCAACCCCACAACCATGGGGAAGAAGAGGAAGCCTCAGCCATCTGCTGCCAGCCCTGGCAAGAGGGACAGGGCCACCCTCCCACCCGCTGGCCCTCACTCTGCTTCTGCTGGGGCTTCTGCAGCACGGGCTCGCTCTTCTGGGCTGGGGCTTCTGCTGATGCTGCTTCTGGAGGAGCTGATGATGCTGCTTATGGTGGTGGTGCTTCTGCTCATACTTACTCTGCTGATGATGCTTCTGGCGGTGGTGCTTCTGCTCGTGCTCACTCTGCTGATGCTGCTTCTGGCGGTGGTGCTTCTGCTGGTGCTTACTCTGCTGATGCTGCTTATGGTGGTGGTACTTCTGCTGATGCTGCTTCTGGAGGAGCTGATGCTGCTGCTTCTGGCGGTGGTGCTTCTGCTGGTGCTTACTCTGCTGTAGCTGCTCCTCATCCTGCTGGTCCTGCTCATCCTGCTGGTCCTGCTTGTCCTGTTCGTGCTCCTGGTCTTGCTCGTGCTCCTGGTCTTGCTCGGCCTGCTGGTCCTGCTCATGCTCCTGGACCTGCTGGTGCTCCTGGTCCTGCTCATGCTCCTGGTCCTGCTGATGCTCCTGGTGCTGCTGGCGCTGCTGGTGCTTACTCTGCTGCTGATGATCCTGGTCCTGCTGGTGTTGGTGCTGTTGCTGTTGCTGTTGCTGTTGCTGCTGATCCTGCTGGTCCTGCTGCTGTTGCTGCTGCTGCTGCTGATCCTGCTGTTGCTGCTGCAGCTGGTGGTGTGGAGGAGCAGCCCCTACAACCTGGAAGCCCCTCTGATGAGGGTACATGTGGTCCTGCCAAAGGGAGGAAGAGGCATACGTGAGAACGGGAGAGGAGGCAATACAACATCGAGGAGGAAAATGAGGATGAGGTGCTGGAGTGGCTGAGAGAGAATGACTATCTATGGTGGAAGGGACACAGGCTCTACAGGGACACCAAAAGGAAGCAGGCTGCTTGGAGAGAGAAGGCAGAGAGCCTGGGCTACACTTTGGAGGTGCTTCTCGGTGGGTGGAAGCACATGCACACCTGGTACAGGAAGCTGCACCTCAAGAAATCTGGCCAGTCCGCGGTCAAGCTGACGGACAGAGAGACCTACGTCATGGTCAAGTGCAGCTTCCTGGAGGGTGAGATCTGCCACTGAGGAGCAGCCCCTCTCACAACCCTCTCTCTCAGGGAGCCTGCTGAGAGCCAGTCCTCTTCCGGCCGAGAGTCAGCTCCTGTCTCCAGGCAGGTGTCTGTGGAGCGTGCCACAATGGAGAACCCCCCAACAGCTGTTCTAACTGTGGCGGAGCACGTGGAGGACTCCCTGGTGCAGTGGGAAAAAGGAGACAGCACTTCCACCACAGTCCTACTCGCATCCACCCCCATCTCCACCTCCACAGAAAGGTAGAGAGCCAGACAGGAGGGACAGAGCCACACTGTCCTGCTGGAGATAAGAGACACCATCAGGAGCACCATAGATATCCTCTCTCAGCTGGTCCACACCGACTCCTCATCCTCCAATTGCAAGCCCTTCCTCACCTATGTCAACCAGACCCTCACGGACATGGCGGAACCCCAGTACCAGGTGGTGAAGGACCGGATCACTGATCTGCTTCACAACCCTCCAGATCCAGATGAACCTGCTCCCACCCAGTCCAGGTCTGCTCCTCCACCCCAGGTGATGTCCCTTCCATTCCAAGGCTTTCCACAGGCCCTCACCTACCAGGGCTACGGCCACCAGGAGGTCCAGCAGCACAGACAGCAGCCCTTCCCAGTCCAGGCACAGACTCATCAGATGCCACCGTTGCCACCAGTTCCACTGATGCCACCAATGCCAGCCACGCCACTGATGCCACTGACGCCACCGATGCCACCCACATCAACGATGCCACCCATGCCAGTCCTCACCCAGCTGCAGACCAGACAGCCCCACTACACTGCTCCTTCCTCCACCCCACAGCCAAGCCCGGCCTCAGTACATCTGTCATCAGTCCTGGGGCTGACACCCCATGGCATGGAGGAAGGAGCTTTCAACATCACGGGGCTGAGCCAGCTGTCTGAGAGCTTCCTCAACACACCGTCCCCTGTTGTCCTCTCGGGGCCAGGCACCCCAGCGGTGCTTCAGACCAGCACTCCAGCAGCAGCCACCTCCACAGCACCTGGACCCTTCACCCCTGAGACTGGGTACAAATCTGAGTGACAGAGAAGAGTGCCAGAGACTGGGTGGCTACCTGTAGACTTTATTTGGACACTTGACTTGGGTCATTTTTCTTTTACAGCTTGTTATTAATAAAGATTATCTTTGCTTCACACGCTTCATTTATTTTTGTCAATAAAGTCTTGGTGGAAACTTTTAGAAATGGTTTAAGCCTTTGCATTCTTGTGGGATGGGTAAGGATAGCAGTGGGATGGGTAGGGATACCTGTGGGATGGGTAATAGCTGTGGGATGGGCAGGGATACCTTTGGGATGGGTTGAGATATCTGTGGGATGGGTTAAGATAGCTGTGGGATGGGCAGGGATACCAGTGAGATGGGCAGGGATACCTTTGGGGTGGGTAATAGCTGTGGGATAGATAAACCTCCAGTGCAAGCATAGTGCGACTGTATGGTCCACCCTCCCAGGTGCCACACCTTTGGCCCTTTATTATCAATAATAATGTAATCATTCATCCACACATGTCAACACAAACACAACTCTTTACTAAATGCCCTGTTCATAGTAGGCCCACCCAACATACATGGCCCAATCTCATCAGTGTGATGAGACAGGCTGAAGGAAGCACCCATTAAGCATCTATAATTATGTCTTGCCACTGCACTGCTCCAGCTGGAGAGTTGCAACAGTGTTTAAGGAGGTTGTGCTGCTTCTTCCCTTCATGTGAGGCTCTGTTGGGGCCTTGCACATCCTCAGTGTCTATCAGATTTTGCCCTTGCCTCCATTCCCCAGGCTCCATGTCCCCATTGCCTTGTTGGAGGTCCACGAGCCTGTTCTGCAAGACTGGGTAGTGGGTGCGCATGAGATTGTGCAGGATGTAGCAAGCTTCCACGATCCTCCTCATGGTCTGTGGGCGATGCTGCATGGTGGTGAGAAGTACCTGGAACCTGTTGGCCAGGATGCCAAAGGTGTTCTCCACCACCCGCCTTGCCCTGGACAGCCTGTAGTTGAAGATCCTCTCTTCACAGGTGAGGAGTCTGGAAGTGTAAGGCTTCATGAGGTAGGTTCTGAGGGAGAAGGCATCATCCCCCACGATGAATTAGGGCACATCTTGCGTGTCGTTGGGCAGGGGGTCTGGATCTGGGAAGCCCATGATGAGGTTGCCTTCTAGCCCCTCCTTGAGGTCACTGGCATTGTATACCTGGGCATCTGAAGATGAGCCGTTGCCTGAAGCATCGATGTACATGAACTTGTAGTCAGCATCAACCATGACGAAGAGGACGATGCTGAAGAAGCCCTTGTAGTTGAAATAAATGGACCCCGACTTGGCTGGTGCTTTTCAGGCCACGTGCTTGCCATCTATGGCTCCAATGGTGTGTGGGAAGTTCCACCTCTGATACCACTGCTCTGCAACTTTCTTCCATCCTTCTTCAGTTGAGGGACACTGGAGGAGCTCCTCCAGGTTTCTTCAATGATGGCCTGCACCACTTCTCTGACCACAATGCTGATGGTGTTGTACCATGCAGCCGTACTGCATGCTCCTGTAGGTAGTCCCTGAGGCTTGGTGGTGCAGAGTCAGTGCCACCTTGACCCCAGGTTCCAGGCTCGGCCGGAGGTTGGTGTTTGCCTTGGTCAAATGGGTCTCAGCCGCTCCACAACTTCATCAAACATGGCTGGAGGCATCCTCATGAAGTTCTGGAATGCCCTAGTGTCTTCGTTCCTCAGCTCCACCATCAGCTTGTTGTACAGTCCATACTCTGCTCTTCTCCCAATCCATCTTCGGACCCAGACGCTTCTTGGCCACCTCCTTTTCTTCCCATAGTAGAGTTGAAAGAGCCTGTAGATGGCTTTGCACTGTTGCAGAACGATGGTGGCTACCAAAAGGAGTTTGTTACGATCCATGGTGGACATGACTGGATGCTGTGGAAGAGCAAGAAGCAGATGAAGGCTGCAGAGGTCTGCACAGTTGGGCTGCTGGACTGAAAGTGAGATCCAGGTGAGTTGCTCCCCCTTTTTATAGGCAATATAGTTTTTCCCCTATGTGTCCTTTTGCATCCTCTAGGCATCCTCTAGACATCCTTAATATCCAAGATAGGTCCCCTCTGCGAACATTTTTTCTGTTTAAAATGCTTTCTTTGCAATCTGCATCTGCTTTCATCCTTTCTCCGTCCGTGCTACTAATGCTGCGCGTCCGTTCCATGTCCGTTCCACTCCCTCCCTGTGTCCGCTCTCTGCTGGAGCAGATTTGAGTTGTGCGGATGTGCAGCGGATGCCTAGCAGATGTAGCGGTCACGTAATGGATGATGACGGATGCAGAACGGATGCTCCCCATATGCCTTGCGGATGCAGAACGGACGCGTTGGATACATTTTCCGCTCAGAAAGTTTTGAGCAGCTCAAAGCTTTTTGAGCGGATGAAATGTCAGTCGACGGATGCTAGATGGATAGAGAGAAAGAAAAATGGACGCAGTGAGTACAATACGGAAGCATCACATTAACCAATGGATGGCAAGTGTTTTTCTCCGTTTTACATCCTCTTTCCATCCGTTGGTGCAGTGTGACAGGGGATTTAGAACTAAGGAGAAATTTCCTGACAGTTAGAACAGTTAATCAGCTGAACAACTTGCCTCCAGAAGCTGTAAATGCTCCAACACTGGACATTTTTAAGAAGAGATTGGGTAACCATTTGTCTGAAGTGGTGTAAGGTTTTCTGCCTAAGCAGGGGGGCGGACTAGGAGACCTCCAAGGTCCCTTCCAACTCCGTTATTCTATTCTATTCTATTCTATTCTATTCTATTCTATTCTATTCTATTCTA
>BLBF01000018.1:59066079-59082138 GCA_015471245.1 Laticauda colubrina | reverse complement strand
TATTCTATTCTATTCTATTCTATTCTATTCTATTCTATTCTATTCTAATTCTCCATTTGAACAGGCAAAGCCCTTTAAATCCTTGGAAATTTCAAACTTCAAACTTTACACTTGATGCATTTAATTTTCTAACAGAATATTGAAATATGCAGGCTGTAAAAGAAACAGCTATGTGCCTATAGCAATTAAATTTCCAAAATCTGAAGTCTTTTGCTATATGACACACAGTGCTCTGTGTGTAGAGAAATCCTTGAGCTTAGAAGCAATTCAGTCCAAATTTTTGAGAATGCTACTTCTAGTTCCTTACTCTATTGCAAATGCACTATCTCTGTAAAAGCTTGAACGTGACTGCTGAACTCTGAGGCTCTGCTGGTCATGGTACTGTTCGAGCAAATGTACAGGGATAAGATCCTAGTCCAACTTGTAATGAGACCAATATCATTCTCCAGGGAGAAGCAAGTTAGATCTGATCTGTTCATTACTGGTTTTCTTTGGCTTATTTTTCTTTGTTTTAATTGTTTACAGTTATGCTTTTGATATTTCCTGGCTGTCTTTTATACTTTCACAGAGAATGAAAGATGGCCTGCTTTTCCTGTTATGGAATTCTAATTATCATTGCTTATGAATTTCTCTTCCTTGAATAAGATATGTATTAGATTACATTCAGTTTTAATATTAAGGATTCCAACATTACAAGATAGCTTTTCCTTAGCTTAGCTACAAAGTTTTCCCTAATGTTTCTCTAATGTCTCTCCCAACATATGCCAATGTAATTAAAACCCCTATCAGTGCTATTTCATGCCTCTTTGAAAGATCTGCAATTTGGTTTCAGAAAATATCTCTCACATTCTCTCTTTGGTTGGGTGGTTAGTAGTAAACACATGTAATGCTGCTGCTGTTATTACTTTTTCCACTTTGAACGAATGGGTGCTTCATTATCACTTCTTTTTGCTACATTCCAAATCCATATAGTCCTCTATCCCCCAAACCTTCTTTCACATAGTTGATTTATCTGCTCATATACATCTACACTGAAATAAATTCTATTGGGTTCAGTAAGATTTAGTCCTTGCTTAGTATATTTATAATTTCTCTATTCAATCTGTATAATAAGCAGAGTTCTCTATGCAGATAAGATTGTAATCCTGAATCTTAAGACTGATGATGTGGTAAGGGATAAGAAACAAAACAAACCCTTCCCCATGTACCATTGCTCCAATCAACTTCAGAGCATCACGTGGCTCCATTTAAATGAAAACATTTAGCTTTGGCCAAAAACTATGATAGCTTTCAGCAGGAATTGAATTTTAATTAAGCATTCCTCTGAGTTTTCTCCAGTTCTTTTATCATGCTCTTGATAGTGATGAATGCACAACCTAAATTATAGTTCAAAGACTGATATTCTGTCTTAATGGATAAAGGAGATAGCAAAATACTAGTAAAAATGTAGAAATCACAGTTGGCTTGGATAAATGTTTAATATAGCTGTGGAAGCTTCAAAATAATTGAAAAGTGCTTTGGACCTTGAACAAACACAAGCACCCTGGTGCACTAAGGGATTTTTGGTAAACTATACAGCCCACACCTACATTGGAATCCCAGTTAATTCATTGAGGAGAAGAGATCAGTTAGGTTGTGGTGATGGTGTGTATGTTTATGTGTGTTCCTTACAATGGAGAGTAGACCTGCAAATCATTCTTACTTTTATCTGAATCTGCTCTTATGGGATTCTAGCTCCTTGTCTTTCCTTGTAAATTCTGTTACATTCCAAAACTTCAGTCAACTCTTCACAAAGGATGCTTTTACCACTTTGAACTAGGTCAATAACTATTGACAATTTTGTAATTAGCTATCCTTTGTCTACATAGGCACTAAAATGAGTTATTGGTCTGTTATGTTCTAATTCTGAACAACATAGATTTTCACTTAATGTAAAAATATGGATTTTGATATCCTCCTGATATAAAAATACTTTGTTATTATTTTTTAATCAACAAGAATTGTAGACTCATTTTTGTATTCCCACTTAACAGTATATAGGGTGATTTCCCTGTAAAGAAATAAGGTTCCTAAACCTCATGGTTAGGCTAGTAGAATATAGGATTCCAAGAATTTACACCAATAACTCTGATCTTTGGGCTGTGTTCACGCGACAGAGTGGGCTACCTGATCTATATTTTACAAAAAAAAAAGTATGATTCTGTTTTAGTTAATCATAATGTAACAATTATGAATATATTTGTAATTCTTGAGGTACATTATCATCATATATCTCCTGTGGTTTTAAAAAAGGAATGATTTATCTTAAAAATAACTGATGTTTTGCCTTTATAAACTATACACGTGTATTGCAATATTAAAACATCATATATCATCATACAACTAACCTCAGATTGCTATTACATTGCTACATTATTATTACTTAAGTAAGAATAATAATGCCCAGCTTGATTCCTCTTATGGCTGGATTATTACCACACTATATAAAACAGGAGAAAATGAGTTGCTATGAGTATTATGCATCAGTTTTTATATTGTCTTTATATTTTTCATCAAGTAATAAGTCCATATTTTATTGCTAGCATCAACAAATAATTCTACAATTTTTTCTGGGCTTATATACAATACTAAATTCATGAAAAGTTTTTTGTACACCATTAATGAATCTTTCTTCTAATAATTAATCTTTAATCTGTATTCTAAAACATTATTTATAATTTATTAAACTATTTTTTGATGTCCAGGAATCATATTTTTCCAATGTTTACATCTCTGTCCATTAAAAGAAAAGTTTAATTATGTATTTAGCCTCAAGTTGCTTATTTAAATTTTCTACCTTTCTTTCTGAGTCATTAATTTCACTCCAGCATTCTCTGTTGGATATATAGATATTCCAGTTTTAATGGGTGTGTTTTAGCACCCTTCCCTATGAGGAGAAATTTTAAATTTTTTTCAGTGAATTCATCTTGGTGTTCTGCTTTCTTAATTGCTTTAGTATTATGACCCCAGAGAGTAATTGATCACAATTCCTTGTAGAGTTGCTTAGCATCTCTTCATTTTAAAAGTGAGTTTTAATATGTTTACTTCTTTCAATTTCTTATCATTTTAGTTTTTCACTTAATAGTTTATAACAAAATATTTCACCTGGCTCTGAAGGAAATAAGCATTTATGTTATTTATTTATTTGTTTGTATATTTGATTAATTGATTGATTTGCTATTTATATTGCCTGAAAATAGGTGATCACAAATAAGATGGGTGGCCATCTAAGTTATATAAGGATTTCAGCATAAGAAGCAACTATTATGTAGGAGCAGAATGGGATATAGTTACTATGGCATGAATAATTTTAGAGACCTACACCAAGAAAAAACTGCAAAGAAAATGGAAGTCTTCAAGGACAAGTACTGAATCAATACAATGATTGTGTGACACAGCTACAGAAACTATGTAGTTGCTTAGTTTTCTATGAGGAGGATAAGGGAAGGGGGGGTACCATTGACCCAGTTTATATACTTGCACCAGATATCATGATGCAGTTGATACAAATTACCAATTTCACTTTTTTGATGCAATTGTGGCTTGTTGTAGAGACAGGTTGTAGACAGAAGATAAATGTAAAGAAAACCCTTCACAGAGAAACTAGAATAGCTAAAAACAGAAGTCAGAGAGAGAGAGAGAGAGAGAGAGAGAGAGAGAGGGAGGGAGGGAGGGAGGGAGAGAGGGAGAGAGAGAGAGAGAGAGAGAGAGGTTATCTGAAAGAAAGAAATAATAATAAAAAATAACTAGAGATTTAAAGTTCTTTTCTGTGTGCAACATTGTTTTTATGAGTGTACTCTGACTTTTCTTTTTGCTGCTTATGGTCATTCATAGCTTTCTTATAATTTCAGGAGATTGGGAATTAGGGACAAATAACAGTGCTGAATATGAAATCATATTCATTAAATGTGGTGATGATGGAAACAAAAGGTAGATCACCAGCTGTATCACCCTGACTTCACAGAATACTCTCCACCCCACAGCATATTACTAAAACCAAAATTAATCAGGCAAGTCATAGATATTCTAAAGCTCAAATATGCCAAAGGCAAACACACATTTTGTGATGACCTGGTGCATGGCACAAAGGCAACACAGTCAGATAATCAATAAGAGTCCCTTTATTAGCTCCAACTTTGCCCCAATGCCAGGTTATCTTCTGGCTGGAGAAAAACTCTCCCAGGAACACCCTTTGACTGCAGAGTATTAAGTCCAAAACATGATCAACACAAACTGTAACTTTCAGTCCAATCAAACCAAACTGAGGTTATTAGCTTGGCAGGACAGGAGCAAGAATTCCAGACGTGAAGGCACAGCAAAACTCACACAGTTGGGAAGATGCCAGGAACACAGATGAGCAATGACAACACAGGATAAAGTCACGTTTTCTCCCAGCAGCTGCCACAGTCAGCATTCAGTTTTTATAAACGTTCATTCCCAGGTGTGGCTAATGAAGGAAATCAGGGCTCTTTCCTCCATCATAAGTCATGCAACCCACATTGCTCTCTTCTCCATTCCTCCCTGTGTGCCCTAGGATGAAGTGGGAATGGGCCTGGGTCTTCCTCTGAACTCCCTCTCCCTTGTTCTATCTCTCCCCTGCTCTGCCCAGGCAGACTTTGCCCTTTTCCAGCCTCCTCCACAGCCAATGGAGCCACACTCCCATTCCCTGTCAGCTGTTCGACTTCCTCCTTGGATACAGACTATGACAGGGCCACAACACATTTCAATACAGCAATGATGCATAAATACAAACTGTGGAGAAATTCTTAGTGGCTGTTAACCATAGAGGAGAAAGAATATATGTAGCCATATTGCATTAGTAGATTTTTTAGTCTATAATTGTATTTTTCTTGGATCAGGGCCATGTTGCAAATGAAAGTCATGTAATCTCTGTACAGATTGTAACTTATAGGGATACTACACTGAAAGCTAGGAAGCAATGAGATATGAAATCTTAAAAGGTCTGGAGAAATTTTGGAGATGTTACTAATTTGCAATTGGAAAATAAGGCCACATTATTCTTGTTAAATGTAAATGGACTAAATTTACCCAGCAAAAGAAAGATGTGTTAAAAATAAGCTGTAACAAAACATAAAACTGAGATTGTTTGTCACAACAAGTACATATAAAACAAAAGCAGATAATTCACTGTAACAAGAGAAAAATAGAACAACACCAATGTTCAGCAGTGGAAAGCACAAAGAGAAATAGAATAACAATTTTTCTGGAACAGTTTATTGAATGGTCTTAGAATAATTAAAAGATTAAAAAGGGAAGAATTTTAATTCTGATATTAAAAAAAGAAGGTAAAAGACTGACATCCAGCTATGCTGCAAATAAGAAGAAACAATTTTCTGAAAGTTTTTTCCTCCAAATGCTAAGAGAAATTAAATATGAGGAAATAATAATTGTTGGAGATATGAATGTAATGCTAGAACTGAATACAAACAAAACATTTCAAGGCAAAAAAAGGAAAAAAAATTTTGATAAAATCTTTTCAATATTCGGATACATTGATTTGATATGTACTTGGAGACTTAAAAAAATCCAAACATAAGAGATTACATGTTCTCTTGCTGAGACATCAAATGCACTCAATAATTAGTGTGTGTTGGGTCTCCAAGACTTTCATATCATCCATTGAAGAAGTAAGATCATAATACATGTGCTGATTATAATCCAATTTACATATGCAGATCAGAATGCTTTTTAATATCCTGGTTCCCATGACAATATCTTTTAAATGGAGGGTAAATCACTCTCGTTTCTACAATGAGACATATTACAAAAATGTAAACACAAACTAAAATATTTTTGTTAAACACAATTCCATGGTTGTCAATCATATGAAAGACATGCAAGGTTCTTATAAGACTTGCAGAAAACAAAAAAAAAGGAATAAAATAGACAAAAAATAAAAATGGAAGAAAAAAAAATAAAGGAATTAGAATATATTCCAAAACTAATCCAAGATTACAGGTACTGAGAAAGATAAAGAGAAACAAACAACAATTAGACTTAATGAAAGTGGAAGAACAAGAGTAGAAGATAAAATATGTCAAATAAAATCACTCTGAGAATGCAAACAAACCAGGAAAACTTTTAACATATCAAATTAGAAAAGAGAAAGGTAGGGTGATAACAGTGATTGAAAAAAATTTGTAATGCAAGAATAAATATTCGAGAAAAAAGTTGCTGTTTTTAAAAAAGAATTATACTTTTAAGCATAAAATTGACAAAGGTTTGAAAAGATTTAAAAACTTCATTGATGATCATACATGATCACAAATATTAAGCATATTTAGCACAATTCAGAAAATTAAAGAAGCAATAAATAAAATTGAAATTGGAAAAGCATCAGGCCCAGATGGGCTAATTGCTCAATATAATAAAAATTATAGGAAGAACCACTGAAGATACTGAATAAAATTCAAGCAACAAAAATGTTACCAAATGCATAGAAAGAAGCTATATATCTTTGATTTACAAAAAAAGTGATCTGAAGAATCCTCAATTATACAAACCATTTTCTTTATTGAATATTGATTACAAAATAGTCATGACTATATTATTGAATATATGAATAAGTGCACTCCCATAATTATACATATTCATCAACATTAAAAAGGAGTCAGCCATAATTTTTCTAGAAATGGAAAAAGTGTTTGATAATTTGAAATGGATGTTTTCTAGAGTCTTAAAAATGCATTTTGGAGAAGTATTTAAAACATGGAATGAAAGGCATATATCAATTGCAAAAAGCAAAGATCAAGTGAATTGAACATGCTCTATAATCCTTTGAATACATAAAGGTCCAGGCAAGGATGTATATTTATAATCACTGTTTATAATCACTACAGAAATCTTGGTGGATAAGATCTGAAAAGACAAACTGTCAAATGTGAAAGACCAAGATCATACCTGAAGTTCCAATTAAAGGCCCTGTCACACTGCCCAATGGATGCAAAACATTAGCAAAAAGGACACAAAGGGCGAGCAAAATGTTCCATCAGTTGTTATCCATGTTCAAAAGGGGCAAAAATTTGCATAACCGAGCGGATAACACGGAAAGGAATGGACATGGGGAGGATGCAGAGCGGATGGAAAGCAGATGCGGAACGGAAGCCCAGCAGATGGAAGCAGATGAGAGCGGAAGGCACATCCGCTAGGCTTCTGGGGGCCCTTAGCAAAGCGGAAGCGGAACGGATACAGCGGATGCAGAGCGGACGCCAAGCGGATGAAGCAGATACACAGCGGATGCACAGCGGATGCACAGTGGAAGCCGAACGGATGCCTAGCGTTAATTGCGCATGCATGGAGGATGCATTGCGTAAGCCCCGCGGATATAAGGGAAGCAGCTCGGAAGCAGGTCACCATTCAGAGGAAAGACCTGCTGCCGGACAGATTGACAGCCTTGCCTGCCCTGCCTGCATGCCTGCCTGCAAGCCTTGCTGCCAGCCTTGCTGTCTTCCTGCCTGCCAGCCTTGCTGCCAGCCTCCCTGCCAGCCTTGCTGGCTGCCTTCCTGCCAGCCTTGCTGCCTGCCTTCCTGCAAGCCTTGGTTCATGTCTGCCTGCCAGCCTTGGTGCATGCCTGCCTGCCAGCCTTCCTGCCAGCCTTGGTGCCTGCCTCCCTGCAAGCCTTCCTGCCAGCCTTGGTGCCTGCCTGCCTGCCTGCCTGCCAGCCTGCCTGCCAGCCTTCCTGCAAGTCTTGGTGCCTGCCTGCCTGCCAGCCTTGGTACCTGCCTCCCTGCCAGCCTTCCTGCCAACCTTGGTTCCTGCCAGCCTCCCTGCCAGCCAGCAACCCCACAACCATGCGGAAGCACAGCAAGCCTCAGCCATCTGCTTCCAGCCCTTGCAAGAGGGACAGGGCTACCATCCCACCCCCTGGCCCTCAATCTGGTTCTGCTGGGGCCTCTGCAGCACGGGCTTGCTCTTCTGGGGCTGGGGCTTCTGCTGCTTCTGCTTCTGGAGGAGCTGATGACAAGCACTCCAGCACCAGCCACCTCCACAGCACCTGGACCCTTCACCCCTGAGACTGAGCGACCAAGAAGAGTGCCAGAGACTCATTTTTGTTTTATAGCTTGTTGTTAATAAAGTCTATTTTTGATTCACACACTTGCTTCATTTCTTTTTTTTAATAAAGTCTTGCTGGAAACTTTTAGAAATGGTTTAAGCCTTTGCATGTTTGTGGGATGCATTAAGATAGCAGTGGGATGGGTTAAGATAGCAGTGGGATGGGTTGAGATAGCAGTGGGATGGGCAGGGATACCTTTGGGATGGGTAATAGCTGTGGGATAGATAAACCTCCAGTGCAAGGATAGTGGGACTGCATGGTCCACCCTCCCAGGTGCCACACCTATGGCCCTTTATTATCAATAACAATGTAATCAATCATCCACACATGTCAACATAAACACAACTCTTTATTAAATGCCCTGTTCATTGTAGGCCCACCCAACATACATGGCCCAATCTCATCCGTGTGATGAGACAGGCTCAAGGAAGCATCCATTAAGCATCTACCATCCTGTCTTGCCACTCCACTGCTCCAGCTGGGGAGTTGCACCAGTGTTTCAGGAGGTTGCGCTGCTTCTTCCCTTCACGTGAGGCTCTGTTGGGGTCTTGCACATCCTCAGTGTCTATCAGGTTTCGCCCTTGCCTCCATTCCCCAGGCTCCATGTCCCCATTGCCTTGCTGGAGCCTATTCTGCAAGACTGGGTAGCAGGTGTGCATGAGATTGTGCAGGATGCAGCAAGCTTCCATGATCCTCCTCACGGTCTGTGGGCGATGCTGCATGGTGGTGAGAAGTACCTGGAACCTGTTGGCCAGGATGCCAAAGGCGTTCTCCACCACCCGCCTTGCCTTGGATAGCCTGTAGTTGAAAATCCTCTCTTCACGGGTGAGGTATTTGGAGGTGTAGGGCTTCATGAGGTAGGTTGTGAGGGAGAAGGCATCATCCCCCACAATGAAGTAGGGCAAATCTTGCGTGTCATTGGGCAGGGGGTCTGGATCTGGGAAGCCCATGATGAGGCTGCGTTCCAGCCCACCCTTGAGGTCACTTGCGTTGTATACCTGGGCATCTAAAGATGAGCCGTTGCTTGAAGCATTGATGTACATGAACTTGTAGTCAGTATCGACCATGGCGAAGAGGATGATGCTGAAGAAGCCCTTGTAGTTGTGATAAGAGGACCCTGAGTTGGCTGGCGCTTTGCAGGCCACATGCTTGCCATCGATGGCTCCAATGGTGTGGGGGAAGTTCTACCTCTGATACCACTGCTCTGCAACTTTCTTCCATCCTTCTTCAGTGCAGGGGCACTGGAGGAGCTCCTCCTTGTATTCTTCAATGATGGCCTGCACCACTTCTCTGACCACAATGCTGATGGTGTTTTGTGGCACCCTCCAGCCGTACTGCATGCTCCTGTATTTGGTCCCTGAGGCCAGGTGACGCAGAGTGAGTGCCACCTTGAGCCCAGGTTCCAGGCTGGGCCGGAAGTTGGTGTTTGCCTTGATCAACCTGGGTGTCAGCCGCTGCACAACTTCGTCAAACATGGCTGGAGGCATCCTCATGAATTTCTGGAATGCACGAGTGTCTTCATTCCTGAGCTCCACCATCAGGTTGTTGTACAGTCCGTACTCTGCTCTTCTCGTGAACCATCTTCGGACCCAGACGCTTCTTGGCCGCCTCTTTTTCTTCCCGTAGTAGAGTTCACAGAGCCTGTAGATGGCTTCGCACTGTTGCAGAAGGATGGTGGCTGCCAAAAGGAGTTTGTTACGATCCACGGTTGACATGACTGGATGCTATGGAAGAGGAAGAGTCAGATGAAGGCTGCAGAGGTCTGCACCGCAGGGCTGCTGTTCTGAAAGTGAGATCCAGATGAGTTGCTCCCCCTTTTTATAGGCAGTATAGGTGTCCCTTTGCATCCTCTAGGCATCCTCTAGACATCCTTAATATCTGAGATAGGTCCCCTCTGTGAAGGTTTTTTCCGTTTTAAATGCTTTGTTTCCGTGCTGCATCCGCTAGGCATCCGTTCTGCATCCGTTCCGCATCCGTTCCGCTTCCTCTCTGTGTCTGAGTGCATGCGAGTTGCGCAGATGCGGAACGGATGCCTAGCGGATATAGCAGATGCGTAATGGATGCAGAACGGATGCCTAGCGGATGCAGAACGGATACATTTTCAAATTGGATACATTTTCTGCTCAAAAGTTTTGGGCAGCTCAAAACTTTCTGAGGGATGAAACGTCCATAAACGGATGCTGGATGGATAGAGGGGAAGCAAAACGGAGGCAGTGAGTACAGAACGGATACATCGCGTTAACCAATGGATGGCAAGCTTTTTTGTCCGTTTTACATCCTCTTTGCATCCGTTGGTGCAGTGTGACAGGGGTTTAAACTATTCATTACTACTCATGTCAATGTACAAGAATCTATTCAACTACTTTAGTACTAGATAAAAACCAATGGAACTCAAGAAGGATTAGGGTTATGGTTAGGGTTAGGTTGAGGTTAGAGCCTGTAGGCTGATTTCTCTTTTGATTCCACCTCTAGGATCTATTATTCATTCTCCTATACAATAAATAAATGAAATCAAAATTGAAAGAGAAAAATACAAAATGAAATGGTATGCACATGACATAGAACTAACAATTATATGGTCACAGCTGATGAAAATAATTAAAGATTTTGGCTGTTTTTCTGGAAACAAAGATCATAATAACAACAAGAAAACAAAATTTCTCATAGAATAACAAGGGTACTTATCCTCTGAAGAAGACTTTATCAAAGAACGAATACACAAACACACTGGCTATGAGACAACGAAAGATCCAGTTAAATATTTAGGACTTTACTTGAGAGGATGTTACAAAGAAATATTTCAAAATAATTATTACAATTTATGGAAATAAATAAAACAAGATCTCAAAAAATGAAAACCTTGTAAACTCTTTTGCCTGGGATTTTCTGAGGTAATAAAATTAAATATACTACCTAGAATGAATTTTTCATTTCAAATTTGAATTAAAAATTTAACAGATTTATAGGCAGTGGAGAAATAAGAAGAATAAGATTCACACTTTTGCATGACTCAAAGATAGAGGAGAACTTTTTTTTTCTAATCTCAGACTATATTATCAAGCAGGCTATCTATCATGGATAACAGAATGGATAAAATCTCTGAACAGCAGCACATCAATTATAGAAGGAGCTGCCTTAGCCAGACTGACTTCTTGCTATTTAAGGTATAAAGAAACAAACAAAAAAAATCTGAACGTAAATTTGCTTGACTATAAAACAAAGTCTGGAACCATCTAAGAATAAATACAGTGACTTTACCATTAGCATAATCATCAAATATTTTTTATTTCAAGAATAATTATAGTGTGAAAGGTTCAATTATATATGCTGATATGGTACATTCAGATTCAGAAAACAAATTAAATACACAACAGGAATAGCTCAATAGAGTTATGAATTTATACCTAAAATTTGCTGGAAGAATATAAAACTATCTTAAGAAAGAAGGAATCAAAATCATCTAGTGAGATGCATCTATAAATTGTTATTGAAATATGACATAGAGGCATACAAATTAAAAACTGCAAGTAAAACTTCAAAGTATTTACTGTGGAACAATGGGAAGAGTTATGTAACAAATCAAGGAAATTCATTCTCAACATACAGTTTGTGGGAAAATAGTGCAAAATGTTTTGTAGATGGGATATGATATCATAAACGATTACCAAATTGGAGAGATTGTGTAACACATCCTGGAAATGCCTTAATAAAGAAGAAACATTTTATTATATGAGGTAGTCATGCAAAAATAAAATAAAATAATAAAATAAAAATAAAATAAAACAAATGAAGTAAAATAAAATAAAGTAAAATAAAAAAATATTGGAGGGAAATACACCTAAATATTAAAAAAAATGAAAGAACAAATTTGAATTGAAACTACAAATATTTTATTAGGAATAACTCCAGAGAGTATAAATGAAAAATATTGCTATCTATTAAGTTATGTGCTGACAGCAGCAATAACTAACTTGGCACAGTAAAATTTTGTGGACAATATAAGAATAGTAGACTAAAATCACAGAAAACACATTGATGGCAAAACTGATTGTATGTATTCATAACAGAAGTTTAAGTAATTGAAGCATCGAGCAACAGAACAAGTTTAGACATTTGGAATATGGTTGCTAAGGAAAATAATTAAGAGATCAGGAAAAAAGAAACAGATGAAGCAATTCAATTAGATCCAAGCAACCATTTCCAATATTCAGAAAAAGTATACAATTACTGATTGGAAATAATGAAAGAGAAAGAGAACATGTGCTAAAGTTTACTCTTATAATGTTTTATTGTTAACTTTCCTTTTGGTATTTCACTCTTTTTTAATCGATATTTTCTATCATCAACTTGAAGAATGTATGCTGACTCTATATTTATACAGGGAGCCTGGCCCTGATGTGCTATGGTCCATGGGGCTGCAATGAGTTGGACACAAGTGAACAACATATATTTTTAATTATCATTATCAATAATTATCAAAGAAAAAGAAATAAAAGAAATGAGGAAACTGGTAGTAACTTTATTTTTGTTACTTCTGTTCCAAACTTAACTCTGGGACTTTCTTAATAGTTCACATTTATATGCAAAGAACTTTACTTTTACATTTAAGGCCTCTTACACTATTGTCCCACAGATGTCAATATTATCATTTGGGATTGTATTACTTATCTACATTTTTTATTCTAAATCTATCTTCCTTCATTTATTTTATTTAAAATTTCATGTTAGAGATGTCAGCAAGTGTTTGGGGAATGGTAGAAAGAAAAATTATGTGAGCCCTGATGTCATTTCTTGCATTTCTGTAAAAACATAACATAGTAAGGCATGACACACAAGGCCTTTTCCATTAATCATAAGAATCAAAATGTGCTTGCCTATATATATAAAAAATCTATCATGCAATGTATTTTAATATCATCTTTTTTCTATCATTCTTACAATATTTATAACTTTCTTTGTACATTTTACTCAAATACGTACAGCATCATTTCAATTCCACTCTTATTATATTATATATTCAGGGATGGGATTGTACCAGTTTGCACCTATTCACTAGAACCAGTTGTTAACATTCTAAGCAGTTCAGAGAACTGGTTGTTAGAAGAAATTACTGGCCTAATCCTGTAAGAAAGGCAGGAAAGAAACATTATGGTGTTGCTTACAGAAACTGCCTCTCCATTAACCCTTTTTACATTCTTGGCAGAACTAGATTTCCTGTCTCAGGAATTTCTCTGGAGTTTTTTTCCCCTCCTTTGCTGGTACATTGCTTGTGACCATTCCAAGTTACAATGGCACTGAAAAAAGTGACTTTATGGCCATTTTTCATACTTATGACTGTTGCAGCATCTCCACAGTCATGAGAGACCAGGCGAGGAGAAGTGTGCCTCGATGTGAGTGATATTGGCCACGCCCATCCAATAACATGACCACCAAGCCATGTCCACCCAGTTACATGACCACAAAGCTACACCTACCACCTAAGGCATGCCCACAGAACCGGTTGTTAAAAAATTTGAATCCCACCCCTGTATATATTATTATTATATATATTATCATTTCCATTTTTTCTACCTAGTGTCCACTTCCCCCTCCCCGCAGATCAATAAAGTGTTTTATCTATTGGGTGACAGGAATTGACTGGCCAGCATATACCTGAATCTGACTGGCTTTTGGGACTAGAACTCACAGGCTCCTGGTTTTTAGATCACACTGTAGTTTAAAATATTCCTTCCAGCACTTCTTCACTTCAGTTTTACCTAAAAATATTAACCCAAATAATCTATAGTTTCATTCATTCTACTGGAAGCTCTTTATTTAGCCCTCTTCTATTTTAAGCCATTTTAAAAATATTTTATTGTTCAACATTTCTTGCTTTATAGCTATGTACACCTTTTTGTCTCTCCTCCTCATAATAATTTTCTCATATGCACTTTTTCTCATCCACATCCTTTTTTGCGTTATTGTCCTAGCAAGCTGTTTTCATACTCCCTTTTAATGCAAAACACACTTCTCTGGGACTTTTAAATTAATTTTACTCTATATAAAGCAGCTTTCATAATGTCTTTTCTTATATCCACATCCCATTCTTTCTGTTGAAAGCCTGAACTTTCTTCTAATGCTTATTTTATATAGGACTCTTCGCTACCTGCATTCACTCTGCTTTCACAATAGTTCCTTTTCTTCCATATTCTTTTTTTCACAGCATTCAGTCATGACATTACCAAAAACAAGTGTCCTTTATATGTATCTTATCATGCCTTTATTCTTCAGCAGTTCACTTTTTTTGCCATAAACAATCATATCAATGATATGTTTAGATTTTTATTGATTCTTTTTGCCTATCTACATTCAGATTTATGCTTACATCACAAATTCAGAACAAATCTTTTTTTTTAAGTCACTACCAGTCACTATTTTCATTATTTCCTAAGTCTCTGAACAACCAATATCTTTTTGGTAGTCCTTTATCTCATTCTCACTCTCATTCATGTCACTTACGAGAATATTTTTCCCCTGGATCACATTCATTTTGAATATTCCACAATTTTCTGGTAAACTTATTGTTTCTTCCATTATTAGCATTCACTGGAGTGTAATTTATAGTTTCCTACTCTCCTATGTATCCACAATAACTTCGAAGACAATAGTTCATACAATTTGACATACATTTTATCCCTTTCATTCATAATTAAATCCAGACTGCCACTTTACTGTTTATTCCTTTCATAATCCCCATTGCAATCTGCCATATGTTATAGTCATTACTAGATTTGCCTATAGATATATAACATTTTAAATGTGGCAGAGACTAATTAGATAATTGTGACCCAACCCACCTTGGCATGCATTCTGAAACAGATTTATTAATATTATTGTGCTACAGTTTCATATGCTGCAGCTGTGATAATAGAAATGTTAGCACTTGAGGACTCATCCCAATTTCTCTAATTTTAAAATTTCTCTAATTTTAAAAGAAATCCCTGGCACAGGCATATTTTTCCTGTTTGTTTTTTTGTTTGCTTTACATTATGAAGCTTCTCTAAGCCTGAAAGGAAATTGATAATTCAGCATGTTTTCCAATTTATAGCATCAAGTAAATAAATGCAAGTACATGTCTTTTCCAGATTGAATTCAATTGTCCAAACACAATGCTTAGACATCTCCTAATGGACATCTGCCAGAAAATGGACATTGTCTGATAAGCGACTTGCTGAGAATGGAGTTTTCACATTAGCAATACAATCCCTTTTTCTTCTGCCTCTTGTCAATCATTTTTATTTTTCATTCTCTCCATAGAAACAAAGAATTAATGTTCTGTTTTGAAAAATGTAACTTTATTGTTAAAGGAAGACTATTTAAAAATCAAATGTGTTTTGTATATGTGTGGATAGATAGATAGATAGATAGATAGATAGATAGATAGATAGATAGATAGATATAGATTGATAGATAGATAGCGCATGCATGCATATTGCTAACATTAATGCTGACAATTTATATTATCACAGCTGCAGTTTAAGGGAGCCCATTGCAATAATATCAATAAAAATATATACTAGGTTTGTATATGAATATACACATATAACACACAAATATTAAATATTATCAATATGCAAATATTATCTTTTAATTCTTTAATGATGAATTGCAATTTTAATTGCTTGCATTCCAATATTAAGAGAGTTTCCTTATATTCTTCTTTTGCAGCTATTAGTCTGCATATCACTTACTAATTGCCAAAGAAGTAACATTTATTTTGGCAAGCTACTGCTTTCCAAATAGATAGCCCACTGAAAGATGTGACAAATTGCTGGGCATCATAAAATATTTAAACAAAATTATTTATCAAAATAAAGATGTCATCAAAATTAAGGCAGATAGATGATAGATTGATGATCCTAGATAGATAGATAGATAGATAGATAGATAGATAGATAGATAGATAG
>BLBF01000018.1:59042047-59066069 GCA_015471245.1 Laticauda colubrina | reverse complement strand
TAGATAGATAGATAGATAGATAGATAGATAGATAGATAGATAGATAGATAGATAGATAGATAGATAGAGTCCTACTGGTAAGATATCTACCAGCCATGATTTGTGCTCTAGACTGCTGTGTCAATAGTCTACTACAATAGACTATGGGTCAGTAGTCTATTGTCTACTAGGTCTATTGTCTACTAGTCTACTAGGTCAATAGTCTACTACATTATGTAGCAGTTCAATGATATTCTAATGGGTTTAGCTTTATATAGCTTTTCTGACATCAACCTGTTTTATTTAAAGTAGATATATGAAACCCTAGATTGTGGTTGTGTATTTTAACATAATCTGTGTGAAAGAATTAGACTACAAAGTTGGTACCAGCAGTACAGTTGCAATACTGTCTCACATCCCAGTGATGAATTGGGAAAGGAAAGATTTGGAAGGGAAAAGAGTATAATTAGAAAGGATCATCCTTTGGCTTAGAACCTTGCTTCAGCTCTATCTCCCGATATTCATTCTTTATTTTCAGCAGTCCTGAATTTTGTTTATCATGGTGCTTGATGGGCATTCCATTTTTAATTGCTTCCTTCTACAGCTGAGGCTTGGTGCACTTACAACTATCATAAAGAGCTGCAGAGATTCAAAACAAAGAGGAAGAAATGCATTTAACATATATAGTCCCCCACAAACTTTATTTGTGGTGTGAAGTCGGAAGTGGAAGCAATTTTATTCACTACTGGGTAATTTATAGATGAGATTTAAAGACACTTCAGTTCTTCTCTGTTGCTCTATGCAAATATGGCCAATTTGAGGACCAAATGTTATTCTCCTGGAGCAAGGGTCAGCAACCTACCGCTCTGGAACCACATGTGGCTCTTTCATCCCTCTGCTGTGGCTCCCTATTGCCGGTTGACTCCACAATTGATAGGGCTTTCGGTTAAGACAGGTAGATGCTGTGCTAGGAGGAGACTCTTTGGTGGGAGGAACTTCCTGTCAGCTCCAGAATTGAATAAGGGGTTTCCAGTTTGGATCTGTGACTCTGAGTGTTTAAGGTTGCCCACTCTGTAAAAGAAAAGATGCCATGAAAGGAATAATGTTACTAGAATTGGCTTGCAAAAGTCTAGATGACCACTCTATGGAAGTTATTATCTGGCATTAGCAAGCTAAGCCTGGTAGCTCTCAGAAATATCCTCTTTGAGAATCAACTTGTAGCGTTCGCAAGGGACTAAACCGAAGTCTTCACTCTGGTCCGTGTTTCCAGCGTGAACACGGACTGTTCCTATTGGCTGATGCCATTTGACAGCCGGCTATAAAAGGGAGCTGTCAAACGGCATCAGCTGTTGTCCACCAGCTGGCTGCCTTGTTAGCGCGGCAGCCGCGGCAACCTTTTATTGCTTCAATAAAGTAAAAAAGCTGAAGTTTCGCTCCATGTTTGCCTCAGATTATTCCACCGCTCTACAACACTGGTGACAAGGGCAGGATAGATATAAGAGGCAACTGGGCAAAGAATCGCTGAGTGAAGTCACTACAAAAAGAGCTGAAGTCACTACAAAAAGAGCCAGAGTCACTACCGAGCTGAATGTCACTTTAAGAGCTACTGTCACTATTCGCGAGCGCGAGTTTCAACTTTCTTCAACAGATCGGGCACTGCTGAGTCAAGATGACTTTGAACCCTGCATTCCTGCCTTTCAGACTGACAGTGGAAACATGGGAGTCCTTCCTTTTCCACCCCCCTGTTACTTATGGCAGTCAAAAGATGCAAAGCAATAGCAGAAGATCTTGAAGACTGACATTCGGCCCTCCTAGAAAAAGGGAAATCATCAGTCCTAGAAGTCCTAGAAGAGAGAGAGAGGAGAGAATATAAAGACAATTATTAATCATTAAACAATTTCAAAACAATACACTCCTAAGGCTTATCAGGATACTTGGAACGAAATGCCTTGATCAGCTTAGGGGCTTTAACGTCGGTCTCATTTACCCATTCGGCTTGTGAAGAAGGGAAATGTTTCCAGGCTACAAGATACTGGAGTCGATCCCTCCATTTGCGAGAGTCCAGAATTTCTTTAACTTCAAAATGTTCTTCGCCTTCAATTAATATTGGTATGGGAGAGTCAGTCTGAATGGGCCTTAGGTCAGAAGTACGCTCAGGTTTTAGCAAACTAACATGGAAAACTGGATGAATTTGTCGAAGATTTTTTGGTAAGTTCAGCTGGACCATTACAGGATTTATAATCCGTTCAATTGTGAATGGACCAACGTATTTAGGACCAAGCTTCTTTGACTTTTGAGTGGTCTGCAGGTATCTGGTGGACAGGAAAACCTTGTCGCCCACTTTATATTCCTTCTGCTGGGATCTTTTCTTGTCAACAAATTTCTTATGAGCTTGATGGGCCTCATCTAATGCTTTGCGTGTTACTGGCCAGTTAAGTTGGAGTTGAGTTATCCATTCATCCAACGAATGGATATTTGGCTTTTCACGAGGAAGTTCAGGTATGGGAACGAAATCTTGTCCCGAAGCCACTTTAAATGGAGTAAATCCAGTACTGCTGTGTACGGAGTTGTTGTATGCCACTTCAGCAAATGGTAGTAATTCGGACCAGTTATCTTGTTGATAGTTTATGTAACATCTGAGATATTGTTCTAACACTGAGTTAGTCCTCTCACAAGCCCCATTGGTTTGGGGGTGGTGGGCAGAGCTTAGCCCCTGGGAGGAGCCTATTAACTTCAGGAACTCTTTCCAAAAATTTGAAGTAAACTGGACCCCTCTGTCAGAGATTATGCGTTCCAGGACGCCATGTAACCTGTAGATATGTGATATAAATAGTTTAGCCAGCGTCTTAGCAGATGGAATCTTGGAACAAGGTATGCAATGTACTTGTTTGGAAAACAAATCAGTCACTACCCAGATGACCGTGTTTCCACCACTTTCGGGTAGTTCTACTATAAAGTCCATAGAGATTTCCTTCCAAGGAGTCGTTGGTCTAGCTACATTTTGTAACAATCCTACTGGCTTACCAGGAGGTCTCTTTGCCGAAGCACAAATCGGACAGCTAGCTACGTAAATTTCAATGTCCTTTTTTAAAGTAGGCCACCAGAATTGCCGCTTGACTAGATGTAAGGTCTTCACAAATCCGAAATGACCAGCTGCTTTGGAATCATGAGCCTGTTGTAGTATTTGGCTCCTCAATACTTGTGGCACATACAACTTGGCCCCCACCCAAGCCAAACCATCTCTAATTGTATAGTTACTTGAATGAGCCAGGAACCATTCGTCCAGTTTCAAAGCTTCTTTTAATTGTTCGGTAAGGTCATTCGCTAAAACTACTTCTTGGTTCTTCCTTTGGGTTCTGGTAACCACTGGGGCAGCTAGGTGTTTGGCTGAGACAATTGGGCTTATCACCTCCTGACGCATACTATTATATTGAGGTAGTCTAGAGAGAGCATCCGCCATGAAATTCTTCCCGCCCGGAATGTACTTTAATGAGAAATTGAATCGCTTGAAATACTGGGCCCACCGAACTTGTTTAGGGGACAGCTTCCGGGGTGTTTTTAAGGCTTCCAGATTCTTATGATCAGTCCATACCTCAAACGGGTGTTTTGCTCCTTCCAGGAAATGTCTCCAGGTCAACAAGGCCCAATGAACTGCAAAAGCTTCTTTCTCCCAGACGGCCCATCTTCTCTCTGTTTCAGACAGTTTACGGGAGGTTAAGCACAAGGCACAAGGCTGTAAGGTCCCTTTCTCGTTGATTTGCAGTAATACCGCTCCAATAGCTACATCACTTGCATCAGCTTGAATCACGAAAGGAGTGTCCATATCCGGGTGTTTCAGCACTGGTTCTGCAGCAAATAGTCGTTTTAGCTTTTCAAAAGCAGCTTGGCACTCCATGGACCACTCCAGCGGCTTTCCTGGCCTCGGCTTCACCTCCCCTTTTGTTTTTAAGAGATTGGTGATGGGCATTGCTATCTTAGCAAACGTCGGGATGAATTGCCGATAAAAATTTGCAAATCCCAAAAAGCTTTGAAGTTGTTTTCTAGTGCGTGGTGGAGCCCACTCCAGAACGGCACGCACCTTCTCTGGATCCATCTCTATGCCTTCGGATGAAATGCGATATCCCAAATAGTCAATTTTGTCTTGGTGGAATTCACACTTTGACAATTTAGCATACAACTTAGCGGCACACAGTTTCTGTAAAACCGACCGCACTAACTTCACATGTTCATCCAGGGTCTCTGTGTAGATAAGGATATCATCAAGATAAACCAAAACCCCCTTGTATAAATGTCCATGTAACACTTGATTGATCATTTGCATGAATACAGCTGGGGCTCCTTGTAGACCAAAAGGAAGAACGTTGAATTGGAAACATCCCATCGGGCAGTTAAAAGCGGTCTTCCACTCATCCCCTTCCTTAATTTGAATCCGGTAGTAAGCTTCTCTCAAATCCAACTTGGTGAAGATCTTTCCCTTCGCTAAATGGGCCAACATGTCCTTCATCAAAGGAAGGGGGTACACGTTTTCCACAGAAATAGCGTTCAAATTTCTGTAATCCACCACCAAGCGTTTGGAACCATCTTTCTTTTCCCGGAACAACACTGGGGCCGCTACTCGGGGTCTAGCGGGTTGAATAAAACCACGTTCCAAATTTTTATCAATAAACAATCTTAGCTCTTTCAATTCCCGTGGGGTCATTGAGTACAATTTTGGTTTCGGGAGTTTCACCCCGGGCAAAATCTCAATAGCACAGTCTGTTGGTCGGTGAGGCGGAAGCTCATCCGAGGCCTCCTCACTGAACACTTCTTTTAAATCCCAATACTCTTTAGGAATTTTCTCCTCATCTTTTTCGGGCTCAGCACTTGTGGAAACTATTTCAATTTGGCCCCCAGGCTTCGGCTGCGATCTGGCCCCTCTTCCCGGTCGCTGCTTTGTGCGTATGCGCAACAACCCCTTTCTCCAGTTAACCTAGGGGTTCCATTTCCGGAGCCAGGGCAATCCCAGTATTAATGGTTGCTCCATCCCAGGGACCACAATAAAACGCAGGGTTTCATCATGCTCTCCCATGACCATTTCTATAGGCTCCGTGACAAAACGTGCAGGGCAACCTCCAGCCACTGATCCATCTAGTTGGCAAAAGGAAATGGGCATCTTCAAAGGTTTTAACTTTAGGCCCATTTTCTTCACTACTTCCGTGTTTATTATACACCTGGTACACCCAGAGTCTAACAGGGCTAGCATTTTCCTTTCGACCCCTGAATTTGGTACCCTCAACTTCACCGGGATGGTCATAGGGCCCACGCTTGGACTTACCAGGAAGTCTTCTTCCAAGTCAGAATCCTCCTTCTTAGGGGTCACTGGGGCTTCTGATTCCTCTCCGGCGGGACGGGAGACCTCTGCTGTCTCTCTCGTCTTTAGTGCTGTTTCGCTAGGCTTCGATGGGGATTTTTCAGGTTTCTTTCCTTCCTTGGGTGCCCCCTTTGGCTCCAACTTTACTCTGCAGTTCACAGCCCGGTGACCTTCTTTCCCACATCGAAAGCAGGCCGAGGGGTTGGGTCTTGCCGCCACTCCTCCCTTCTGAGGTTTAGGAGCCTCTTGAGGGCGCGAGGGGGAAAACTTGCTCCACCCATAACCTCCCCGCCATTTACTTCGGATTAAATCAATTTCCACTTCTTCTGCCAACAGGTACCACCTCTGCAAGTCATTGGGGTCTCTTCTAGCAGTGCATCTCTGGTACACATCTTCATTTAAACCATCTTTAAACAGTTCTATCAGGGCTTCTTGGGGCCAGCCTCGGAAATGGCCTGCTAACTGCCTAAATTCTTGAGTGTAATCAGCCACAGACCTCCGCCCCTGTCTTATGGTTTTCATCCTAATTCGGGCCTTGCGCTCCGCCAGTGGGTCCTCAAACCTAGCCCTCAGTGCACCCATAAATAGGTTATAATTCAGCAACTGAGGAGCATTATCATTATGCAAAGTCACCATCCACTCTGCCGCTATTCCCTCCAGAGCCCTGGTAACACACCTCACTTTGGCTGCTTCTGAGGGAAAATCCTCCCCATACTCCTCCATATGGCTCCATACTTGAGCTAAGAAAAATCCCAAGGCTTTGGGATCCCCTCCGTATTTTACTTCTAACGGAGGCAGCCTTCTAGGAGTCACACCTCCCGCCGAAGGCCCCGGGGCTGCTGCTGGATCGGGTTGATTTATGGGAGAGGGAGTTGCTCTGCTTCTCCTGGCTGGGGCTGCCTCCTCTCCCCCTTCATACCTTTGTGGAGCTTGAGGTTGTTCAAAGGCTTCATTCAGGAGTTTCCTGGCTTGATCTAGCAAGAGTTCCCTCTTTTCCTTCTCTTGCCAAGGCTCCTCTTTTCCACGCCGACGGGTAGTTGTGACCCCGGGGGGGGGATCCTTCTCCGGATCTTTCCAACCAACTCCCACCGACCATCTGGGCTTCACAGCTGGATCCTCTTCCAGACTGAGCTCTGCTAGCGATTGGGCTTCCTGCACCAGCAAAGAATCTTGGCCTCCAATGGCTCCCAGATCCTCCTGGTCACTATTTGAAGATGACATGATGTCCAGGCCCCCTCAGAAGAAAATTGGGTATTCTCTCCGGGTGGGCCGGTGGAAAGAGATTCAGAATAATGTCAGGTGGAGCTCCATTCAAAATCCAGGAAAGAAATACTTAGACTCTTTAGTTTAGAGGAAAGATATCTTTTACTGAAAGTGAAGTGGTAGCAACCAAAGAATTCTGAATCTGAGAATTTAGGCGCGCAATTCACATATAGAAAGTGATGGAAGTGTTCCCACCCCCAATAGTTCAGATGACACTTCCAATTAGAAGTTGTGGATATGATCATGTGGCATCTTCAGGTGATGATGAGGCCTCTGTCCATTGACCTTGGCATAGTTTGATAACGGGTTGCAGTTGCGCAGAGAAAGAAGAAAGCTAAGCGAGAAATAGAAACCTAACTCTATCTTATGCTCCCCCCTTCCATTTATACATCAGATGATTGTAACTCCTCCAGCTCACTTCCCCAGCTATTCCTACCTCCCTTTTCCACCCCCCTGTTACTTATGGCAGTCAAAAGATGCAAAGCAATAGCAGAAGATCTTGAAGACTGACAGTCCTACAGAAACCGGTTTGACTGTTTCCTAGACACCATAGACCTTGCTGACATTTCCGACCATAGGAAAAAGTCCTACTTTTAAAGTTTTTGCGGAGCCACAGTATTTGACACTGCCACAGCATTACTGGCCCCATGTTCAATTAAGACTATTCCATGGGAAAAATTGCAGGAAATTCTTTCCAATCACTATTCCCCTAAGTCATCCCGAATTGCCAGGCGTCATGCGTTTAGAAGGTGAATTCAGGCTGAGAGAGAGACTATTAGTGGGTACATGGCTGCCCTATGAACAGCTGCCTTGCATTGTGAGTTTAGAGACTATTTGGAAGACGTGTTATTACACCAACTAGTTTGTGGAGTCAGGGATTTAAGGCTACAAAGACGTTTACTGGCTAAAGCCCCTGTCCAACTGCACTTACGGATGCAAAGAGGATGTAAAATATTAAAAAAAGCTTGCCATCCATTGGAAAACACTATGCATCTGTTGTGTACTCATTGTATACAGGTTTCATATGCTCTATCCCTCGAGCATCCGTCCAATGAGATTTCATCCCCGCAAGAAGTTTTGAGCTACACAAAACCTTGTGAATGGATGAACTTTCCACCGCGTACGATGTGCATCCACGGCATATACGGGCAACAAACGTTCTATGTCCGTTCTCATCCCTTTAACGTCCACTGTATACTCTCTGCATCCTTTGGCCATCCTCGCAATTCACATCCGCTGCAGCTGAAAATGGAAAGAGGGAGGAAACAAAAGGTACACGGAACATCCACACAGCATTAGTAGCATGAAAATAGAAAGGATGTAAGCATATGCATCTCATATATAAAGTATTCAAAACAGACAAAACGTTTGTATCTAGGATGTATCTCGGATATTTAGTATGTCTGCAGTTTGTCTAGAGTATGTAGAAGGACACCTGGCGGACTACTGATATTTCCTATAAAAAGGGGGAGGAAATCATCTGGATCTCAGTATGAGTCCAGCAGCCATGGTGTACAGACCTCTTCACCCTTGATCTTAGTCTTCCACATCATCAATTGTTCTCCACCACTCGTTCTCCCTCAGCCATTTCAGCACCTCATCCTCATGGTCCTTGGAAACGGTGTACTGTTTCCTCTCTCCCTTTTCCTTCCCTTGCCTCTTCCTCCTTCTTGCAGGGCCTTCAGCAGCAGGGCCTTCAGGGACTTGAGCAGCAGGGCCTTCAGGGGCTTGAGAAGCAGGGCCTTCAGCAGCAGGGCCTTCAGGGACTTGGGGCTGGTCCACCACAGCAGCAGCAGCACCAGCAGCACCAGCACCAGCAGCAGCACCAGCACCAGCACCAGCAACTTCAGAGTCAGTGCCAGGGGGTGGGATGCTGGTTCTGTCCTTCTTGCCAGGGTTGGAATGAGTAGGCATGGGCTTCCTCTTCTTGCCTGACTGACGAACCATGGTGTTCCTTCAAGATATATGTGGCAGCACGTCTTTCCTCTGAATGCTAACTGCATGCATGCTGCATCCTTTTATATCCACGGAGCTGACACAATTCATACTCCCCGCATGCGCAGTGAACGCTTTGCATCTGATATACATCCACACTTTGCTTCCTATAGGCGTCCGTGATGCATCCACATCATCCGCTATGCATCCGCCCCTTCAACTATGCATCCGCTTCACAATTCTCCCCCGGAACCCCTTCAGAGGTTCCATCTGCTTCCATCCGCTGTCATCTGCTAGGCTTCCTATGAACATCCACTTAACATCCCCACTACATACTACCCCCATCCGTTCTTTTGCATTCTTTTCCATTCTGTTTATGCAAATTTTTGCTACTTTTTGCAGCGGATGAAAATGGATGGAGCCAACCCTGAATTTTTGCTCATCCGCTATGTCCTTTATGCATACGTTTTGTGTCTGTCGGCCAGTGGGACCTAGCCTTAAAGGGGATTTAACCCTTAAGTTTGCAATTGAAGAATCTCAAGCTGCTGAACTATCAGCCCTTTCAGCAGCAGAAATTCAGGGAAATCCAATTAGCCAGAACAGCTCAGCCATCCATTACGATGAAGTCTCCTCAGAAGAAGGCTCTGAAAAGGCTAATGATGTAAATCACCTCAGGCAGCAAAGAACCAGTCAAGAGGAGAACAGGACAAACCCCAATCCACCTCCACAGACTCAGTCCATTTGCCTAAGCTGTGGAGGAAACCATTTCAGGGTATCCTGCAAATTCTGGAATGCCATTTGTCTAAAATGCCAAAGGAAGGGTCATTTAGCCAGGATCTGTCAAGGAGGAAAGACTTTTGCTCAAAAGCCAACATTTCCAGAAACAAGTTGAAGACTGTTTTACCTGCTTTCAAGCCAAGCTGACTAACAAAAGCTCTAACAAAATCATGTTTTTGTTTCTATAGAAGGAAAACTTTGCAGGATGGAGGTTGACACAGGCTCAGCACTGTCCATAATCTCATGGAGCACCTTGAAACAACTACTTCCCAGAATGACTAAGAAGAAACTTCACAGCTGCCAGTTAACCCTACATGTCTACCAGGGCAAGTTACCTTTAGTGGTAGTGGATGATGTCCTCCCTAGCCTATTGGGGTGAGATTGGTTCCCTGCCCTTGGCCTCCACATAAGCGGGATCCACTCTATTACAAATGCTGAAGTGGACACCTTGTTTAATGACTATGCTGATATTGTCAGAGAGGGGCTGGGCTGTTATTCAGGAACCCCAATATCTTTCAACTTGGACCCTCAGGCAGTACCAATCCATTTAAAGCCTCGAAGGGTACCGTTTGCGATTCACCCCAAATTAGACATTGAATTGGACAAATTAATTAAACAAGGTGTATTGGAGCCTGTGGACTTCGCAAAATGGGAAACCCCAATAGTGACACCCCTGAAGAAAGATGGGAGCGTGAGAATCTGCATTGATTATAATATGTCATTGAACAGATATTTACAAATCAGCGCCTATCCAGTCCCTGTTATCCAGCACCTTCTACATTCTTTTGAGCCTGGAACCATTTTTGCTAAATTAGACATGTCACAGGCCTATCAACAGTTCCCTGTTGATGACACAACTGCCGAACTACAAACTATTGTTATGCACTGGGGCTCTTTTAAATGCAGACGCCTCCAATTTGGCATAAGTGTAGCCCCAGGGATTTTTCAATGCTTAATGGAAAGGCTTCTCCAAGGATTACCGGGCGTAGTTCCATATTTTGATGACATTTTAATATCTGCCCTTGACAAGCCACAGTGACTGCAAAGAGTCAGAGGAGTCTTCGATTGTTTCAGACAGCATGGCCTTAAACTAAAAAAAGACAAGTGCACTATTGCCACTCCACAGGTAGAATTTTTGGGATACAAAATTGACGCCTCTGGTATTCACCCAATCGAATCCAAAGTAAGGGCAATACATGAAGCACCCACACTAACTAACAAGACGGAACTCCAAGCTTTTTTAGGACTTCTTAACTTTTTCGCTTCATCCTTGCCTCATAAGGCTTCTGTTGCAGAGCCTCTGCACAGACTCTAAAACCCATGTCCCACTGCACCAACGGATGCAGAGAGGATGTACAATGGACAAAAAAGCTTGACATCCATTTGAAAACGCAATGCATCCATTCTGTACTCACTGTGTATGTGTTTCATACGCTCTATCTTTCAAACATCCATCTACTGCTATTTCATCCGCTCAAAAAGTTTTGAACTGTACAAAACTATTTGGGCGGATGAACTTTCTGCCACGTATGATGTACATCCATGAAACATACGGACAACAAATGTTCAACGTCCGTTGTCATCCATTACACGTCTGCTGTATCCTCTCGGCATCCTCTGGGCATCCTTGCAACTCACATCCGCTCCAGCTGAAAGCGGAAAGAGGGAGGAAGCGAAAGGTACACTGAACATCCACACAGCGTTAGTAGCACAGAAATAGAAAGGATGTAAGTGGATGCATCTCGTATATAAAGAATTAAAACGGACAAAAAATTCGTATATGGGACATATCTTGGATATTTAGGATGTCTGGAGGATGCCTAGAGTATGTGAAAGGACACCTAGCTGACTACCGACATTTCCTATAAAAAGGGGGAGGAAATCACCTGGACCTCACTATCAGTCCAGCAGCCGTGGTGTACAGACCTCTTCACCCTTGCTCTTGCTCTTCCACCTCATCCACTGATCTCCACCACGGATCATTGCAAAGTCCTTATGGTAGCTACCATCATTCAACATCAGAACCAAGCCCTCTTCAGATTGATTCACCTTTTCTACGCAAGGAGAAGAAGGAGACATCCAAGAACTGTGTGGGTCCGATGATGGATCGTGAGAAGAGTGGAGTTTGGACTGTATGACAACCTGATGGTGGAGCTGAGGAATGGAGACACTCGTGCATTCTATCACATCATGAGGATGCCCCCAGCCATGTTTGACGAAATTGTGGAGCGTCTGAGACCCAGGTTGACCAAGCCTAGCACCAACTTTTGTCCTAGCCTGGACCCTGGACTGAAGGTGGCACTGACTCTGCGCCACCTGGCCTCTGGAACCACGTACAGAAACATGCAGTATGCCTGGAGGGTGCCACACAACAGCATCAGCATTGTGGTCAGAGAAGTGGTGCAGGCCATCATCGAAGAATACGTGGAGGAGCTCCTCCAGTGCCCCACCACTGAAGAAGGCTGGAGGAAACTTGCAGAAGAGTGGTATCAGAGGTGGAACTTCCCCCACACCGTTGGAGCCATAGATGGGAAGCACATCGATGCTTCAGGCAATGGGTCTGCTTCAGATAGCCAGGTATACAATGCCAGTCACCTCAAGGATGGGCTGGAATGCAACCTCATCATGGGTTTTCCAGATCCAGATCCAGAACCCCTACCCAATGACACACAAGATGTGCCCTACTTCATCATTGGTGGTGAAGCCTTCTCCATCAGAACCAACCTCATGAAGCCCTACACTTCCAGATACCTCACCCGTGAAGAGAGGATCTTCAACTACAGGCTGTCCAGGGCAAGACGGGTGGTGGAAAACGACTTTGGCATCCAGGCCAACAGGTTCCAGGTACTTCTCATCACCATGCAGCATCATCCATGAACCGTGAGCAGCATCGTAGAAGCTTGCTGCATCCTGCACAATCTCATGTGCCCCCGCTACCCAGTGTTGCCCAACAGGCTTGTGGACCATCAACAAGGCAATGGGGACATGGAGCCTGGTGAATGGAGGCAAGGACAAAACCTGATAGACACTGTGGATGTACAAGGCCCCAACAGAGCCTCACGTGAAGGGAAGAAGCAGCGCAACCTCCTGAGACACTGGTGCAACTCCCCAGCTGGAGCAGAGGAGTGGCAAGACAGGATGGTAGATGGTTAATGGATGCTTCCTTGAGCCTGTCTCATAACACTGATGAGATTGTGTCATGTATGTTGAGTGGCCCTAAAATGCATAGGGCATTAATAAAGAGCTTTGTTTATTTTGACATTTGTTGATCAAAGAATAAATTTTTATTGATAAAAAAGGGCCATATGTGTGGCAGCTGGGAGGGTGGACCACACAGTCCTACGATGCTTGCACTGGAGGTTTATCAATCCCACAGCTATCCTTACCCATCCCACAACTATCCTTACCCATCCCACAGCTATTCTTACCCATCCCACAACTATCCTTACCTATCCCACAAGCATGCAAAGGCTTAACCCTTTTTTCAAAGTTTTCACCAACACTTTATTAAGTCAATAAAATGAACCAAGTGTGTGAAGCAAAGATAACCTTTATTAACAACTGTCTTAAGTAAACTGTATGACTTTATTAAAAAAGCAAAATGAACCAAGTAAAGTGTCTTTAAGCAAAGATAAGGTGAACAGGTAACAACTCAGTCTCCAGCAGTATTCTGAGGCATGTCCATGGTCTCAGCTGTCGAGCGGCTAGGAACTGTGGAGGTGGCTATGGCTGGAGTGCTGGTCTGAGGTGCCATTGGGGTGCCTGGCCCCGAGAGTACAACAGGGGATGGTGTGTTCAGGATGCTCTCAGAGAGCTGACTTAGTCCCGTGAGGTTGAGAGGCCCTTCTTCAGGGACCTCAGTTTTAAAGGTCCTGCATGAGGGCCATCCTGGCATTGTCAGGATGAAGGCCCTGGCTCGCAGTTATGTATGGTGGCCAGGCATGGATTCTCAGATTACTAGTTAGGTGAATGCTTGTCAGCCATACCAGGCTACCAGACCTGTGTTACCCACATCCACTCCAGACAGGTGGGAAGATCCTGGGACACTTTGGTCCCATGTACACATTGATTTGGCTGGCCCTGTTTATGGGCGCACGTTCTTGGTAAAGGTGGATTCCTTTTCTAAATGCATGGAATTGACCTTAATGACCACTACAACTTCAGAAGCTGTCATTAAGGCTACCCATGGCCTCCCTGACACCATTGTGTCTGATAATGGCCCCCAGTTTACTTCTTGTGAGTTTGAGGTTTTCTTCGCCAACCTAGGTATAAGGCATGCACTTACAGTTCCTTTTTCATCCTGCCAGTAATGGCCTGGCTGAAAGGGTAGTCAGGTCAGTTAAGGAAGCCCTGGTAAGGTTTGGGCATATAGATTGGCACTCTAGGCTCGCTAAATACCTCCTAACCCAGCACACAACTCCCTGCGCCACCACTAATAAGTCTCCAGCTGAACTTCTCATGGGTAGACGCCTGAGGACCACCCTAGATAGACTCCATCCACATTATGCCCCAGTCACACCCCTGGGGTCAGACAGCCAGGCAAAGGAGTTCACTGAGAATGACCAGGTCTATGCCCGGAACTATGCAGGGCACCCCTTATGGATGCCAGGGCAAATGGTGGCAGTAACTGGTCCTAAGTCTTAGAGGGTCCAATTGTAAGATGGGCACATATGGCACCGCCACATTGACCAGCTTAGAAGACATTGGAGTACATTTGCAGATGGCCCTCCAGATGCCCCTGCATTAGAAAAACGACCGGCGCGCACAGAAACTTCCATCGGACACGACAAGAACGCAAGCCTACCCGATCTGCCATCAGTCCCTTGTCCAGAGATGCCTGAAGCCGGGGCACCAACTTCATCAATGCCAGAAGTTGCCCAGAAAGCAGAGAAGTTCCTTCTTGCAGCCACTTCATTGGAACTCAGAAGATCTGGCCGCCTGCGCAAGCGCCCAAACTTTCTTAAAGACTACGCATGCTCCGTGCTAGGGGAAAGGAGTGTAGCATTTGCAAGGGACTAAGCCAAAGTCTTCACTCCAGTCCGTGTTTACAGCGGGAACACGGACCATTCCTATTGGCTGATGCCATTTGACAGCTGGCTATAAAAGGGAGCTGTCAAACGGCATCAGCTGTTGTCCACTAGCTGGCTGCCTTGTTAGTGCGGCAGCCGCGGCAACCCTTTATTGCTTCAATAAAGTAAAAAAGCTGAAGTTTCACTCTGTGTTTGCCTCAGGTTATTCCACCGCTCTACAACACAACTGAATTTCCTATCCATACCTAGAAATTTTAATAATCTGACAGAAGAAAAAAAAGCACTATATTAATCAAAACATCTTGGACCTTATGCATTCCATATTTTTACGCTGCAAATGAGGAAACATTTTAACTTCTAGAAGGATATGTTTCCAGGCCTTGATCCCAGGAGTAGATACAGACGTTTAATTTCTACTAAATCACATGGAAATATTTTTACAATTTTGGCAATCCAGTAACTCAAAAGGGTCAGTTCCAAACTTTCTCAAATTAGTTATTTAGTTATCTGATAAGATATATGGGCAAGAAAAAGAGTAGATTTTATTAAAAATTATTTCTTTAACTTAAGCCAAAGAAGTAGATCAACAGCTATGATTCCAGTGTTTTTTAAATTCCATATGAATCTGTGAATAATTATCAGTTTTTGTTGGATTAATGTTCCAAATTGGCATGGCATGATAGCCATGTGGAGATTTGGATCATTCATAGACTGAGATTTATGTTGCATGCACGATGGAATTTATTTAGTTTTTGGCCATTAGGAATTTATGAGGCATGTATGATATGAGTTCAGAGCTTTGCTTTCTTAGCCCATCCGTACCAGTTTAAGGAGGTTTGCCATAACTTACAAAAGGTAAGTATGTTCAAAAAATTTTAAAATCCCATCCACCCCCCCCCGGCCTATGTTGATTGATATATTGATATAGAAACTTGGACATGTAATATTGTTCAATTATATAATATGTATATGAATATTACATAATAAAGATAGACAGTGTACAATGGGAAATTAGTATACAGTAAAATCAATGTTGGGTGTGGAGGTAATGAAAAAGTTGGGATTCTTCTTTAAATTCATCAGATTCATCAGTTACAGTTACCTGCAGGATCAGAAGTTTTCTTTAAAAAGACAAAGCGAGTATTGTGCCATTGACACGTGGGATCAACTCCATTTATATGTGCATCTAATATTATGATCCACATTTAAAAGAAATGGAGCTTGATCATGACAATGCAGTGCTACTTACATCATTCATCCAGTCCATCTCCCCATAGATACCACTATATGAATCCTTTTTCCCAGAATAGGAGGAAGCTATTAAAAGAGTTCACAGGGGTAGGATTATAAAATTGCTCACCATATCTGTAGAGAGTAAAAAAGACCTTGATGAGGAGAGGAAAGGTATGATACTAAAGCCTGAAAAAAGGCTATTACTAGAAAAATGTGGGTTAGGCAGCATCACCACATAACTGGCAGATTATCTTATTCTCCAAAGCACCTGAAAAAGCGGGGAAGTAGATTAACACGATTATTTACCTCAGTTTGACTTTCTCTCTGTACTAAATAACAGGTTTTGTATTACTGAGTGAAGTAAAAGCTTCATAAATCCCAGCATAAAACCTGAAATTCCATTCTAAAGAGCTTTAGTATCAAACATGGTTTATTTCACTAAATATGCATTTAAATGTAATAAAGCAATTATGAATTATTTTAATTGTATTTTAATAAATTAGTCTGGTCATAATTTATATGGAAATCTCTTCATTCTTTATTATATTCTACTCTAAGCATGTTCTATCACTAAGCAATATTGTTTCTTTGTTTTTATTTCTGTTTGTTTCACTTTTATTTTAAGTTATAATAAACTGTAATATTTTTTTAAAAATATAGCATTGTTGTAGGTTGATTTTCTCTTCACCTGTTCACTCATACAGGATTAGATGACAATGGTCCCATTAAACTTAGATTGGAAAGACTTTTTGTGGGGTCAACAGGAAAACTTTTATCATTTCCCAACACAGGTTTAAACAACTTCCCTTTGCTCTTTCCCATTTCACGAACACACAGTTCCAACAGACAGAATTTTAGATCTAATTCTATGAAGCAATTCTGTGAAGAATGTTTCAGTCAACATCAAGAGAATAAACTCACTGCCTGTGGAAATCTGAAACTGAAAGCATTGCTATTGTATCATTATAATGGGTTTTGTAGCTTTTGAGTGCACACATTTGGCACAGTGAGTACTTGGTTCTTGAAACGCATTGAATACACCTAACAGAAATGAAGGGCTAATGCAATAAGTGTTACACTGTAAAACTAATGAAGAACATACCCTTGAGGTAAGGTACTTCAAATGAGCTGTTATATAAACAATTGTAGGCAAAGAAAATGGAACACCAAATCATGAGATAGATAATTCTTGACTGACAGAAGACAAGAAGAACCCAGAAGTTTGTTTTGTGTTCTATTAGACTCTAGTAAAAAGATTGAAGAGACTTTCACTGGGAGTGGGGAATCCTTATTTGTTTAAAGAAAATATTGGAAATAATTTCCAGAAATTTGCACATATTAATTTCTAAAACAGCAAGGAACAGAGAATGAATCCACATTTCTCAGTTGTTATTATTCTGAGCAAATGTTCCTTAAGCCCCTGTCACACTGCACCAATGGATGCAAAGAGGATGTAAAATGTTAAAAAAGCTTGCCATCCGTTGGAACACGCGATGCATCCGTTGTGTTCTCACTGCATACGTTTTTCATACTCTCTATCCGTCCAGCATCCATCTACTGAGATTTCATCCACTCAAAAAGTTTTGAGCTGCACAAAACTTTTTGAGCGGATGAAGTATCCAACGCGTCCGTTCCACATCTGCTACGCATACGGGGAACATCCGTTATACGTCCGTCATCATCCGTTACATGTCCGCTATATCCGCTAGGCATCTGCTGCGCATCCGTGCAACTCAAATCCGCTCCAGTGGAAAACGGACACAGGGAGGAAGCGAAACAGATGTGGAACGTCCACACAGTGTTAGTAGCACGGACGTAGAAAGGATGAAAGCGGATGCAGCTCGGATATAAAGCATTAAAATGAAAAAAATGTTCGTATAGGGGACGTATCTCGGATATTTAGGATGTCTGGAGGATGCCTGGAGTATGCAGAAGGACACCAAGCGGAAAATTGATATTTCCTACAAAAAGGGGGAGGAAATCACCTGGATCTCACTTTCAGTCCAGCAGCCCTGGTGTGCAGACCTATTCAGCCTTGATCTTGCTCTTCCACAGCATCCATTCTTCTCCACCATGGATCATCGCACGTTCCTTTTGGAAGCCACCATCATTCAACACCAGAACCAAGCCCTCTTCAGGCTCTTTCACCTTTTCTACGGGAAGAAAAGGAGGCAGCCAAGAAGTGTCTGGGTCTGACAATGGATCAGGAGAAGAGCAGAGTTTGGACTCTATGACAAGCTGATGGTGGAGCTGAGGAACGAAGACACTTGTGCATCCCAGAACTTCATGAGGATGCCCCCAGCCATGTTTGATGAAATTGTGGAGCATCTGAGACCTAGGTTGACCAAGCAGAGCACCAACTTCCGTCCCAGCCTGGACCCTGGACTGAAGGTGGCACTGACTCTGCGCCACCTGGCCTCCGTGACCACATACAGAAACATGCATTACACCTGGAGGGTGCCACACAACAGCATCAGCATTGTGGTCAGAGAAGTGGTGCAGGCCATCATCGAAGAATACCTAGAGGAGCTCCTCCAGTGTCCCTCCACTGAACAAGGCTGGAGGAAACTTGCAGAACAGTGGTATCAGAGGTGGAACTTCCCCCACACCGTTGGAGCCATAGATGAGAGGCACGTGGCCTGCAAAGCTCCAGTCAAGTCAGGGTCCACTTATTTCAACTACAATGGCTTCTTCAGCATCATCCTCTTCGCCATGGTCAATGCTGACTACAAGTTCATGTACATCGATGCTTCAGGCAATGGGTCAGCTTCAGATAGCCAGGTATACAATGTCAGTGACCTCAAAGATGGGCTGGAACACAACCTCATCATGGGTTTTCCAGATCCAGACCCCCTACCCAATGACACACAAGATGTGCCCTACTTCACCTACTTCATGGGTGATGATGCCTTCTCCTTCAGAACCTACCTCATGAAGCCCTACACTTCCAGATGCCTCACCCGTGAAGAGAGGATCTTCAAGTACAGGCTGTCCAAGACAAGGCGGATGGTAGAGAAAGCTTTTGGCATCCAGGCCAACAGGTTCCAGGTACTTCTCATCACCATGCAGCATCATCCACGAACCATGAGAAGCATCGTCGAAGCTTGCTGCATCCTGCAAAATCTCATGCGCACCTGCTACCCAGTGTTGCAGAACAGGCTTGTGGACCATCAACAAGGCAATGAGGACATGGAGCCTGGGGAATGGAGGCAAGGACAAAACCTGATCGACACTGTGGATGTACCAGGCCCCAACAGAGCTTCACGTGAAGGGAAGAAGCAGCGCAACCTCCTGAAACACTGGTGCAACTCCCCAGCTGGAGCAGTGGAGTGGCAAGACAGGATGGTAGATGCTTAATGGATGCTTCCTTGAGACTGTCTCATCACACTGATGAGATTGTGCCATGCATGTTGAGTGGCCTTACAATGAATAGGGCATTAATAAAGAGTTTTGTTTATGTTGAAATGTGTGGATCAATGCTTAAATACTTATTGATAATAAAGGGCCATATGTGTGGCACCTGGGAGGGTGGACCATACAGTCCCACTATGCTTGCACTGGAGGCTTATCTATCCCACAGCTATTACCCATCCCACAGCTATTACCCATCCCACAGGTATCCCTGCCCATCCCAAAAGCATGCAAAGGCTTAACCATTTTCTAAAAGTTTCCACCAAGACTTTATTAAGTAAAAGAAATGACCCAAGTGTGTGAAGCAAAGAAAACCTTCATTAATAACAGTAAAGTGTAGGACTTTATATAAAAAGCAAAAGGAACCAAGAAAAGTGTCTCAAGCAATGATAAAGTCAACCGGTAACAACTCAGTCTCTGGCAATGTTCTCAGTCACTTTGAGGCATGTCCATGGTCTCAGGTGTAAAGGGGACAGGGAATGTGGAGGTGGCAGTGGCTGGAGTGCTGGTCTGAGGCGCCATTGGGGTGCCTGGCCCCGAGAGGACAACAGGAGATGGTGTGTTCAGGAAGCTCTCAGAAAGCTGGCTCAGCCCAGTGAGGTTGAGAGGCCCTTCATCTAGGACCTTGGATGTTAGGCACAGGACCAATGACAGACGTTCTGAGACCGGGCTTGGCTGTGGGGTGGAGGAAGGAGGAGTGTTGTGGGGATGTCTGGTGTGCAGTTGGGTGAGGTGAGGCGTCTGTGGCATGCAAGGAAACATCTGTGGTGTCGGTGGCATCTGTGGCGTCTATGGCATTGGTGGCATCTGTGGCATATGTGGCATATGTGGCATCTGTGGCGTCGGTATCTGTGGCATCGGTGGTATCGGTGGCATCGGTGGCACCTGTGGTGTGCGAGGAACCTGTGCCTGGGCTGGGAAGGGCTGCCTGTGCTGCTGGAACTCTTGGTAGCCATAGCCTTGGTAGGAGAGGGGCTGTTGAAAGCCTTGGAAGGGCTGTGACATCGCCTGGGGTGGAGGAGAAGACCTGGACTGGGTGGGAGCAGGTTCATCTGGGCCTGGAGGGTGGTGCAGCAGCACCATGATCCGCTCCTTCATCACCTGGTACTGGGGCTTGGGCATGTCCATGAGGGTCTGGGTCACATAGGTGAGGAAGGGCTTGCGGTTTGAGGAAGGAATCTCGAAGTGTACCAGCTGAGAGAGGAGATCTGCGCTGTTCTTGATGGTGTCCCTGATCTCCAAGAGGACAGTGTGGCTCTGTCCGTCCGGTCTGCATCTCTGCCTGCTTTCTGTGGAGGTGGAGCTGAGGGTGGGTGTGGATTGGTCCCTGGTGGTTGCTGCTTCTTCTTGCTCCATGTGTGTGAGAGAATCCTCCACATCCTCCGGCATAGGGTGTGCAGCTGTCGGGGGGGGGTCTCTGTCACGGGGCACTCTGTGGACACCTGCCCGGACACGGTCGATGTCTCCTGGCCAGAAGAGGACTGGCTCTCTGTGGGCTGCCTGAGAGTGAGGGTAGACAGAGGGGCTGCTTCTCGGTGGTGGACCTCACCCTCCAGGAAGCTGCACTTGGCCATGACATAGGTCTCCTGGTCGGTGAGCTTGACTGCGGCCTGGCCAGACTTCTTCAGGTGCAGCTTCCCGTACCAGGTATGCATATGCTTCCATCACCCGAGGAGGACATCTGAAGTGTAGCCCAGGCTCTCCACCTTCTGTCTCCAAGCCGCTTGCTTCCGCTTGGTGTCTCGATAGAGCCTGTGGCCCTTCCTCCACATATACTCGTTCTCCCTCAGCCACTCCAGCACCTCCTCCTCATGCTCCTCTGCGATGGAGTACTGCTTCCTCTCTCCCTTCTCCTTCTCCTTGCCTTGCCTCTTCCTCCCTCTGGCAGGGCCTTCAGCATCAGGGCTTTCAGGGCTTTGGGGCTGGTCCACCACAGCAGCAGCAGGAGAAGCAGCAGGAGAAGCAGCAGGAGAAGCAGGACCAGCACCAGCACCAGCAGCAGGAGAAGCACCACCACCACCAGCAGCAGCAGCAGCACCAGCAGCAGAAGAAGCAGCACCAGCAGCACCACCAGCAGCAGAGTCAGCACCAGGAGGTGGGATGGTGTATCTATCCCTCTTGCAGGGCTGGCAGAAGATGGCACAGGCTTCCTCTTCTTTCCCATGATGAAGATGTCTGTGATGAAGATGTCTGTGACGAAGATGTGTCTGGCAGCAGGTCTTTCCTCTGAATGGTGACCTGCTTGCGAGCTGCCTCCTTTTATATCCGTGGGGCTGATGCAATGCATCCTCCCCGCATGTGCAGTGATCTGCTAGGCATCTGCTACGCATCCACTCTGCATCCGCATCATCTGCAATGCATCTGCTCTGCATCCGCTACGCATCCGCTCTTCATCCGCTCTTTCCACTATGCGTCCACTTTGCTCTGCTCCCCCGGAAGCCCTGCGGACGTGCCATCCGCTTCCATCCACTTTCATCCACTAGGCTTCCATTGAGCATCCGTTTTACATCCACAATACGTCCTCCCCCCGTCCGTTGTTGTCCACTCTGTTTATGCAAATTTGGGGCAATTTTGAGAGCGGATAACAACGGATGGGAAATTTGCTCGTCCGCTTTGTCCTTTTTACATACGTTTTGCATCCGTAGGGCGATGTGACCTGGCCTTTATAAACCAATTTCCAATGCAGCAAATAATAATCTAGCGCTCTGACTGAAAAGAAAGAAAGTGCCTTCCAAACAAATGCAGGAAAAAGGATACTTGCTAGAAATGTATTTACCTATTTGAATGTGAGAATCAAGATTTGAAGTTGATATAATTTTATCTGTATTTATGGTTTGATGGCAACAAGTTTAAATGTGAACTTATGGGATACTTGTTTCAAAGAATAAAAGTTACATCTTCAGTTTTGATGGGGAAGCATCAAGCCACATGGAGATACATGTTTTGCTTTGTCCTTTTGCAAAACTAGATGTTACAATACTAGAAATGTTGCTGTATTAGGAATTTTAATATATCAGCGGTGGTTTTAATTATATTGCTATTGTTTTGCTATTCATTGCCCACAGTGACCTTGTGAGGTAGGCAGCTATATGGAATAAATTAAAAGTTGAAAGAAAGTAATACCTCCACCTCCATAAGTTTAGTTTAAGTAGAGATCAATGAAACAGGAAAACAATCTTTGAAATGAGGCCTTCTGTTACCTGTTCTCCACAAAATCATCATTTGCTACATACTTTAGCCAATAATAGGCAAGTTTTAAGGCAGTCAGAAAATAAATCCATACTTTATCTTTTTATTTGGATTCTGATAACCCTGCCTACCTTTTCATTGATATTAATCAGATATTCATGAAAGTATTTCTTCAATTTTAGGAACAGGTGAAAAGCTACCTCACAACTATATGGTGAATGGTGAACTATATGATGAATGGAGCAAGATGGTAGATCTTTGAAATTATTTCTTGTGATTTGTGATGCCAAGAGTTGTGTTGCCACAAAATTTCCCTTCTTATACTCCTGAACTGTTTAATCTTTGTTTCAAATTTTGAGAATTATAATGTTGTTCTTTGATCTGATCTTCATCTAGGGCTCAAAGAAATGCATATGAATAACACTATCTGCATTCCCAAAACCATAACTATGAGCCTCCCTGACAAAGTCTGATTTTTGTATTTCTTTTTTGACAAGTGAAGTTTTATAATAATATTCTATGGGCTGACACTTTATTTTTCAATCATAATGACAAGCACATATTTCATTGGCTGTTAGGATGCTATGAAGAAATTCCTCACCTTCATTCTTGGCAATAACAACAATTGCTGGCAAATTTCTGCTCTTGAAATTTTAATCCCTGCCAACAGTGTGTAACAGAACTTACATTGCACAAACTGTTCACACATTCCTGTGAAATACCAAAGTGCAGAACAATGTCTCTTTGAGTGATTTGCTGATTGTCAGCCTTTCTCATATGAAATTCATTGGTGTCATCACAGGTCATCCATTTCATTCTCAATCACATAAATAAGCTCTTCCTAATTCACCATTGTTATATTGTTTTTGGCCCAGTGATGCACAGTTTTCATGTCACCACCATCAACAATGCACATTTGTCAGTGAATTTCAATTGACCTCACTCCTTTGGCAGTCAAAAATTCAAGCATGGTACATTGCTGAAAGTAAACTACTTGCTGCAGCCTAACCCTAGTAATGCAACCTTTTCTCACACAATTTTCCTGCAATGAAAATGAGAGAATATATGCTAAAGTACATGTTAAAGCTTCTTGCACATCAGTACTATCATCTTTTGTCAATTTAAAACATTGGAAGCATTATTTTTCATTCATTACTGGAGGTCATCATGGCTTCTGAAAGACCATTACAGAATTGTTTATAGATATCATCCACATTCACCAAAATAGTGCAGTACAGTTCAGCTGCACTGAAATGTCTCCAAGGTTTTTATTACATGAACACTGGACTACTTTCACATGTTAAAGCCCCTATCACATTGCACCAACGGATGGAAAGAGGATGTAAAACGGAGAAAAACACTTGCCATCCGTTGGTTAATGCAATGCTTCCGTTCTGTACTCACTGCCTCCATTTTGCTTCCTCTCTATCCGGCCAGGATCCGTCTATTGATGTTTCATCCGCTCAGAGGGTTTTGAGCTGCTCAAAACTTTTGAGCGGAAAATGTATCCAATGTGTCCATTCTGCATCCGCTAGACATATGGGGGACATCCGTTCTGCATAAGTTACGCATCCGCTATATCCGCTAGGCATCCGCTGCGCATCCGCGCAACTCAATCCGCTCTAGCGGTAAACGGACGCAGGGAGGAAGCGGAACGGACGCAGAACGGATGCACAGCGTTAGTAGCACAGATAGAGAAAGGATGAAAGCAGATGCAGCATGCGGAGAAGGCGGAGCCTCGTCTCGGTGCTACAGCTGCGATCTCGGGGCTCTGAGATCGCAGCTGATATTTTCACCCCTGGTCGGTCCTAACGGACCTAAACCGTCCCGTAGAGACGGGGATTGTGAAGGGCTT
>BLBF01000018.1:58942341-59041647 GCA_015471245.1 Laticauda colubrina | reverse complement strand
ATGTAAGTACCCGCGATAACTTAAAAAAACATATATATATATACACATACATACATACATATATATATATTTATATATAAATATAAATATATATATATTTATATATATATAAATACATGTGAAATCTCTACTCACCAGCCTTTTTGTATATTTCAATTCTAGTAATATTTTTATTTTTTTTATTTTATCCTTTTTCTTCTTTGGCTTTGGGCCATTTTTATTATTGGATTTTTCCATTTTGGATCATAATTGGCTACTCTATCAGATGGACTGAAGGTTTAAAAGAATTTGAAGTTTTTTGAAGCATTAAAGTGGAAAAAAGGGGAAAAAAAAAGAAGAAAGTGTGAAATGAAATAGACTGTGTGTATTTGGATTGTTTGCTGACTTTGGGACTTCTGGAAACTCTTATTTGAATGATTAAAATCATTTGGATCGCTTGAATTTTTTTTTCTTTTTTTCTTTTACAATGGCATTACTTATGGATGAACTGAAAATGGAATTTATAAAATATAAACAAGAGAAACAAGAAGGGAAGGATTCTTTTGGCTCTATTTTTAATTTTTTAGAAATGGCAGTTTCTACATATGAGAAACTACAAGAACAAGAAGATTGGGATGAAGAAGAAACCATCCTTAATGAACAAGCAACTTTATTTGGGGAAGAAAGGGGAAAGGGGAGAAAGAGAATGGAGAATTTAAGACTTAAAAAAACAACCAAAAAAGGGAAAAACAAGGTGAAAAGTGGACACAACATCAGAAAGCAACAGAAAAGAGGAATACACAAGAAGGTGGAGATTAAGAGACAAGGGGGTAAAAAGGGTAGAGTGGAGAAGCAAGGGAGGAAAGAAGGGAAGAGAAGTTACAAAGGTTTGAAACAAGATGTAAAGAAACAGAATTTATTTAGAGATAATGGGTAAACATATAACTGAAAAAGAGATTCTGCAAAGATACATAAGATTGTTTTGTTGTATTTGTATTTGAAATAATGTTAGAAAATTGGAATAATATATGATTATAAAATGGGACAAAATATTTAATGTAACTTAGCGAAATTTTTTCTTTTTAAATAAAAATAAATGAAATCAAATATGAGAGAATTGAATTAAAGAAAAATGGGAACATTGTTATTGTTTAATATTTTAAAATATAAGTGAAATAGGGGGAAGTAATTAAGTAAAATTTATAAGTGTTCCCATAGAAGCATGATACTTATTTAGAAAGGATTGTGTAAAATGTTTAAGACTTAAATGAATATTAATTTGAATGATATAACTTTAATTGCTATGGATTGTTGTTTTAATTATGTTATACTTTTTAAATATAGTTTCAAAATATTGAGTATATCTTTAGAATGTACTACGCAGAATCCGAATGAAAATTATGTGTCATGTTAAGCTTTAAAACTAGGGGAGGGATTAGTATGACAAGGTATTATACTCCAATCAGTCATTACAGAAGAAACTTTGTGTTAATGAGAAAAGATAAATAGCTAGCTGAAATAGAACAGACAAAGGATATAAGTATAATGATTTAAATTGAGATGAAATAAATATAATAGAATTAAGAGAGTGAAAAGAGAGGAGAAGCTATATAGAAAATGCAAAATAATAAATAAGAAATGGAATGTTATTTAAAAGTAAGCATGAACTTGAATTTATCTCTGTACAAAAAGATGTAACTCGGGATCAAACTGCCGTCCAAAAAGATATTTTATGTTTTTTATGTTTTGTGTTTGTTTGTACATGTTTGTTTGTTAAAAATTAATAAAATTCTTTATAAAAAAAAAAAAAAAAGCAGATGCAGCATGCAAAGAAAGCATTTAAAATGGAAAAAAACGGTCGCAGAGGGGACCTATCTCAGATATTAAGGATGTCTAGAGGATGCCTAGAGGATGCAAAAGGACACATAGTGGAAAACCTATATTGCCTATAAAAAGGGGGAGCAACTCACCTGGATCTCACTTTCATACCAGCAGCCCTGCTGTGCAGACCTCTGCAGCCTTCTTCTGACTCTTCCTCTTCCACAGCATCCAGTCATCTCCACCATGGATCGTAACAAACTCCTTTTGGTAGCCACCATACTTCTGCAACAGTGCGAAGCCATCTACAGGCTCTGTGAACTCTACTACGGGAAGAAAAAGAGGCGGCCAAGAAGCGTCTGGGTCTGAAGATGGATCGGGAGAAGAGCAGAGTACGGACTGTACAACAAGCTGATGGTGGAGCTGAGGAACGAAGACACTCGTGCATTCCAGAACTTCATGAGGATGCCTCCAGCCATGTTTGACGAAGTTGTGCAGTGGCTGACACTCAGGTTGACGAAGCAGAGCACCAACTTCTGGCCCAGCCTGGACCCTGGGCTCAAGGTGGCACTGACTCTGCGCCACCTGGCCTCAGGGACCACCTACAGGAGCATGCGGTATGGCTGGAGGGTGCCACACAATACCGTCAGCATTGTGGTCAGAGAAGTGGTGCAGGCCATCATCGAAGAATACCTGGAGGAGCTCCTCCAGTGCCCCTCCACTGAAGAAGGATGGAAGAAAGTTGCAGAGCAGTGGTATCAGAGGTGGAACTTCCCACACACTGTTGGAGCCATAGATGGCAAGCACGTGGCCTGCAAAGCTCCAGCCAAGTCGGGGTCCACTTATTTCAACTACAAGGGCTTCTTCAGCATCGTCCTCTTCGCCATGGTCAATGCTGACTACAAGTTAATATACATTGATGCTTCAGGCAATGGGTCATCTTCAGATGCCCAGGTATACAATGCCAGTGACCTCAAGGAGGGGCTGGAACGCAACCTCATCATGGGCTTCCCAGATCCAGACCCCCTGCCCAACGACATGCAAGATGTGCCCTACTTCATCGTGGGGGATGATGCCTTCTCCCTCAGAACCTACCTCATGAAGCCCTACACTTCCAGATGCCTGACCCGTGAAGAGAGGATCTTCAATTACAGGCTGTCCAGAGCAAGGCGGGTGGTGGAGAATGCCTTTGGCATCCTGGCCAACAGGTTCCAGGTACTTCTCACCACCATGCAGCATCGCCCAGAGACCATGAGGAGGATCGTGGAAGCTTGCTGCAACCTGCACAATCTCATGTGCACCCGCTACCCAGTCTTGCAGAACAGGCTCGTGGACCTCCAGCAAGGCAATGGGGACATGGAGCCTGGGGAATGGAGGCAAGGTCGAAACCTGATAGACACTGAGGATGTGCAAGACCCCAACAGAGCCTCACGTGAAGGGAAGAAGCAGCGCAATCTCCTGAAACACTGGTGCAACTCCCCAGCTGGAGCCGTGGAGTGGCAAGACAGGATGATAGATGATTAATGGATGCTTCCTTCAGCCTGTCTCATCACACTGATGACATTGGGCCATGCATGTTGGGTGAGCCTTCAATGAACAGGGCATTTAATAAAGAGTTGTGTTTATGTTCAAATGGGTGGATCAATGCTTACATTAGTATTGATAATGAAGGGCCATAGGTGTGGCACCTGGAAGGGTGGACCATACAGTCCCACTATGCTTGCACTGGAGGTTTATCTATCCCACAGCTATCTTAACCCATCCCACAGGTATCCCTGCCCATCCCACTGCTATCTTAACCCAGCCCACAAGCATGCAAAGGCTTAAACTATTTCTAAAAGTTTCCACCAAGACTTTATTGACATAAATAAATGAAGCAAGTGTGTGAAGCAAAGATAAACTTTATTAATCACAAGCTGTAAAAGAAAAATGACCCAAGTAAAGTGTCCAAATAAAGACTACAGGTAGCCACCCAGTCTCTGGCACTCCTCTTGGTCACTCGGAGGTGTGCCCAGTCTCAGGGATGAAGGGTCCATGTGGTGTGGAGGTGGCTGCTGCTGGAGTGCTGGTCTGAAGCGCCACTGGGGTGCCTGATGGTGTGTTCAGGAAGCTCTCAGACAGCTGGCTCAGACCCGTGATGTTGAGAGTTCCTTCCTCCATGCCATGTGGTATCAGCCCCGAGGACAGATGTACTGAGGCCGGGCTTGGCTGTGGGGTGGAGGAAGGAGCAGTGTAGTGGTGCTGTTTGGTCTGCAGCTGGGTGAGGACTGGCATTGGTGGCATCTGTGGCATGGGTGGCATCGGTGTCGTCGGTGGCATCATTGGCTTGGGTGGCATCGGTGGCATCGGTGTAACCGGTGGCAACGGTGTCATCCGATGATTCTGTGCCTGGACTGGGAAGGGCTGCTGCCTGTGCTGCTGGACCTCCTGGTAGCCGTAGCCCTGGGAGGTGAGGGCCTGTGGAAAGCCTTGGAATGGGAGGGACATCACCTGGGGTGGAGATGGAGAAGCAGACCTGGACTGGGTGGGAGCAGGTTCATCTGGGTCTGGAGGGTTGTGAAGCAGCTCGGTGATCTGGCCCTTCACCACCTGGTACTGGGGTTCCGCCATGTCCGTGAGGGTCTGGTTGACATAGGTGAGGAAGGGCTTGCGTTTGGAGGATGAGGAGTCGGTATGGACCAGCTGAGAGAGGAGATCTATGCTGGATCGTGTCCCTGATCTCTGGATCGTGTCCCTGATCTCCAGCAGGACAGTGTGGCTCTGCCCCTCCTGTCTGGCTCTTTGCCTTTGTGTGGAGATGGAGCTATGGGTGGATGCTGGTAGGGCTGTGGTGCAAATGCCGTCTCCTTTCTCCCACTGCACCAGGGAGTCCTCCATGTGTTCCACCATGGTTAAAACACCTGTCCATGGGTTCTCCGCCATGGCACGCTCCACAGAAACCTGCCTGGAGACAGGAGCTGACTCTCGGCCGGAAGAGGACTGGCTCTCAGCAGGCTGCCGGAGAGAGAGGGTTGTTATAGGGGCTGCTGCTGCTTCTCGATGGCGGATCTCAGCCTCCAGGAAGCTGCACCTGGCCATGACGTAGGTCTCTCTGTCCGTCAGCTTAACTGTGGCCTGGTCAGATTTCTTGAGGTGCAGCTTCCCGTACCAGGTGTGCATGTGCTTCCCCCAGCCGAGGAACACATCCGATGTGTAACCCAGACTCTCCGCCTTCTCTCTCCAAGCAGCCTGCTTCCTTTTGGTGTCCCTGTAGAGCCAGTGTCCCTTCCACCACAGATAGTCATTCTCTCTCAGCCACTTACCACCTCATCCTCGTGTTCCTCCTCAATGGAGTATTGCCTCCTCTCCCATTCCCACATATGCCTCTTCCTCCCTTTGGCAGGACCAGATGGGCACTCATCAGAGGGGCTTCCAGTTTGTAGGGGCTGCTTCTCCACACCAACAGGAGCAGCAGCAGCAGGATCATCATCATCATCATCATCATCAGCAGCAGCAGCATCACCAGCAGGATCATTATCATCATCATCATCATCAGCAGCAGCAGCAGCAGCAGCAGCAGCACGAGCAGGACCAGGAGATCAAGCAGGACCAGGAGATCAAGCAGGACCAGCAGGACGAGCAAGACCAGGAGCACGAGCAGGACCAGCAGGACGAGCAAGTCCAGGAGCAGAAGCAGGATGAGCATGACCAGCAGGACGAGGAGCAGCTTCAGCAGAGTAAACATCAGCAGAAGCACCACCGCCAGGAGCAGACTCAGCAGAGTAAGCACCAGCAAAAGCACCACCGCCAGGAGCAGCATCAGCAGAGTAAGCACGAGCAGAAGCACCACCGCCAGAAGCATCATCATCAGTTCCTCCAGAAGCAGAAGCAGCAGAAACCCCAGTCGCAGAAGAGCAAGTCCGTGCTACAGAAGCCCCAGCAGAAGCAGAGTGAGGGCCAGGGGGCGGGAGGGTGGCCCTGTCCCTCTTGCCAGGGCTGGCAGCAGATGGCTGAGGCTTCGTCTTTTTCCCCATAGTTGTGGGGTTGCTGGCTGGCAGGGAGGCTGGCAGGGAGGCTGGCAGGAAGGCTGGCAGGCAGGCAGGCACCAAGGCTGGCAGGCAGCAAGGCTGGCAGGCATGCACCAAGGCTGGCAGGCAGCAAGGCTGGCAGGCAGCAAGGCTGGCAGGCTGGCATGCACCAAGGCTGGCAGGTAGCAAGGCTTGCAGGCAGGCAGGCACCAAGGCTGGCAGGATGGCAGGCAGCAAGGCAGGCAGCAAGGCTGGCAGGATGGCAGGCAGCAAGGCAGGCAGGAAAGGCACTCAATGCGTCTGGCAACAGGTCTTTCCTCTGAATGGTGACCTGCTTCCGAGACGCTTCCCTTTATATCCGCGGGGCTGACGCAATAAATCCCCCCTGCATGCGCAATTAACGCAAGGCATCCGCTGGGCTTCCACTAGGCTTCTGCTAGGCTTCCGCTCTGCATCCGCTTCATCCACTGTGCATCCATTGTGCATCCGCTTCATCCGTTCCGCCTCCGCTCTGCATCCACTTCATCCGTTCCGCATCCACTTTGCTGAGGTCCCCCAGAAGCCTTCCGGATGTGCCATCCGCTCCCATCCGCTTCCATCCGCTAGGCTTCCGCTCTGCATCCGTTTTCCATCCGCTCTGCGTCCTCCCCCCGTCCGTTCCTTGCCGTGTTATCTGCTCTGGTTATGCAAATTTTTGCCCCTTTTGAGAGCGGATAACAATGGATGGAACATTTTTCTCATCCGCTGTGTCCTTTCTACAAATGTTTTGCATCCATTGGGCAGTGTGACAGGGCCTTAATCTACATTTTCTCTGCTTGAAAACTTCCCTTTGAAATAAGATTCTTTGTTTCAACTTACAGCTAGCTGAGATGAAGTAACAATAGTGAATACATTTCTTTATGCTCTCTATATTTTAATAAGTTTCTGACTATGAAAAGAAATTAAACTCCACAACCAAACAACACTTTTTACTTCTTCTGTTCCCCTATCCACAATATGTTTAATTTCTCAACAGCAAAGTATTGCCAATATAGAATTTATAACTGTGAAATAGTTCTTTGCCAACAAAATAATTTCTCCCTATAGAATGTTAAAAAGCTATGTTTTGATAAAGAGATAGTATGGTTTTAGTTGCGTAAATGTATGCAATTAATAATGTCAAAATTTGTTAAAGCTGTTATGTTAGAATTGTCAGTAAAATCTACTCAGTCATACTCCATAGTCAATTGATATAGTGACAGTTATTTGTAAATCTAAAAACACATTTATGCAAATTCACACATAAATACATGCAAATGTAAGCATTGCCTGCTACTTCTGTTTTTGAAGTCATTTTTTGTATTATGGATTATGTTTTTATTTGTTAACTACCTATAGTGCCTTGTTAGATCGGCAATTCTATAAAGTTGTTAAATGTAAATGAATATTTTTTACATATGATTAAAAATATTCCTATCTGCCTGTTTAATTCTTTCAGAATTCTTTCTTCTTTCAACTGTATTCACCTTATTTTGGAAAAGGCTGTCAAGAGTAATTAAAACATAATGAAACAAACAAAGAAAAATACAGGATAGATGCCCTAAATACCTTCTAGGCAGCAAACATAAACAATATAAACAAGTAAGTAAGCATATCTAAGACCAAACTCATCTGATTAATATAATTTGAAATCTATATCATTTCAAGATATATTAAGACATTCACTTTAGGTCAAGGCTAGAGTATGATAGGGAATATAATGTACTCTATTAGCCTTATATATGGAATAGTGCTAACATCTTACCTAGAGAAAGTCACACATTGATTGATTTCATACAATATGCTAAGTCAAAGCCAAAAATTAGTGTTTAATATGTTACATGAATAGAATAGAATAGAATTCTTTATTGGCCAAGTGTGATTGGACACATAAGGAATTTGTCTTTGGTGCATATGCTCTCAGTGTACATAAAGGAAAAAAAATACATTCATTAAGTATCAGAAGATACAACACTTAGTGATAGTTGTGATAGCGATAGTCATAGGTCACTAATAAGCAATCAAAACATACTAGGAAACAAATAAAACAATTTAAATTGTCAAGATACAAGCAACATGGTTATAATCATAAGTGGGAAGAGGTAGGTAATAGGAAGTGTTATTATAATCTAGTAGTATAGAAAAATAGTAATACAGTCTTAGTAAATAAGTTGACAGTGTTGTGGGAATTAGTTGTTTAGCAGAGTGATGGCATTCGGAGAAGAACTGTCCTTGTGTCTAGTTGTTTTGATGTGCAATGCCCTATAGCGTCCAACCTTTGCAATTTGAAAATTTTGGTTTATGCCTTAGTGCGTTATGAGAACCCAGCAGTTTTGATTAATTTAAAAAAACAACTGTTTAGCCATATTGTTTAATAGTGCCTGGAATCTGAATGGAACTTAGTCTACTTGGATATTGAGCCTTTTGTCACACTGATAGTCTATCTGCTAGATGCTGGAAGCTAGTTGCAGATTTCCTGGGAAATCTACAACAGGGCAGGCAAAGTGGGCAGAGGCCCAGGTTATTAGTAAACCTTGAGAGTTACTAAGAAGAAAAGTAAATTCCTTTCATTTCTCAGCTAGAGTTGAAGGAGTCAGGGACAAGAAGACATGCCACTTTGAGGATGTTTCCAGAGGGTATTTTTTGAAACGGAAAGAGTTAATGAAAGAGCCTTGGTGGCACAGTGATTAGAGTGCAGTACTGCAAGCTACTTCTGCTGCAGCCAGCTGCCTGCAATTTGGCAAATCGAATCTCACCAGGCTCAAGGTTGACTCAGCCTTCCATCCTTCCAAGGTGGGTAAAATGAAGATCCAAATTGTTGGGGGCAATATGATGACTCTGTAAAACTGCTTAGAGAGGGCTGTAAAGCACTATAAAGTGGTATATAAGTCTAAGTGTTATTGCTAATGAAGGATAGTTGTGGCAAATCAGTATGCTGATATTACTTCGTATCATAAATGTTTGCAGAGCCTCTGCTAATGCAGATTTCTTTGTTATAAATGACTGAAGCTCCAGCCATAGACTATCCAATTGCTGGTGATTTTATGACTATAATTAAAACAAAACAAAAGAGAACTGAAATATTACTTTGTCATTGACTTTTGTTTCAAATTTTATACATGGCAAGGAAGCAATAAATATAGATAAATAAAATAGCTAGATTATCTCCTCTCCTAAAAGCCAAACACAGTTTGTTGATAACTCTATGGTCCAGTTATCATGCCTTAAAAATCTCTTTGCTATGTCTATGGAATTCTATATTACACTGAATTCTATATTACACTGAATAATATACAAACCGAATAAGAAGAAATTATGCTGTCTTATTTCCTATATTAATGACCTCATTCTGAGCAGCTTTTTACTGATCTTTCCCCTCCATGTTCACATGCTGCCTGTTTGAAACTGTTTGAAACTTAATGTGTGCAACATAATTCCCACTTAGCTAAGAAGGAATTCTGATTGCTTAAGCAGCTTTGCTCACAGTGGTTCAGTTTGTGAGTATAGAGGGCCAAGCTTGTCTTTCAGCCATGTCTGGACAACAAGAATCAAATCAGGAAAGGACTGATTGACATCAATTTGTCAAGGGGCAAAATTTTGAAATATACCCAGAAATTTCCCCATCACTCACTCATTCACACAGAGAAAGTAAAGAAAAATAAAAAGAAAGAAATAATCTATTAAGAATAAACAGTGTTTTTCATGTAATTTTCATTTGCCCAAGAAAATTCATCTTTGATTATTATTAATGGTGGGACTTCAGGCAGAACATTGAGACATCTATCATCCATCACTGATGTGTTGCCAAAGGGAAAATAGAAAGCAGAGGTTTTATTGGCAGACAGCAAGTAGTATGGGCACAGGTTTTATATCAAGGATCTGTGATGGGCACCTCTAGCTATTCCCATTGCTTAAATGTTAATGTTAAAAATTGTCACACTAACTTAAAAATCTCTGAATGTTCTGCTAAGAGCTCTGTAGCTCTTTCCTTACTGTGCTAATAGCCTCCAGGAAACTGTGCCTCAAACTGTGGTTTGATCTTCACAGCTTTGTGTGTGTGTGTGGGGTGGTGGTGGTTCTGGACATTACTGTGCAGTAAAAAAAATCTTGAAAAACACTGCTCCAAAGCTTGTGTATTTGAGCATTTTACTTTGAAAAGTTTTGTACAATCATTGAAATTTCATGAATTTTGGCAATCTTACAAGAGTTCAATCATATTTTCTTAAATATTATTTTTGGAACCTGCACACAGTATCTAAGCATGTCACACAGATTACGCTGCTGGGAGATGCATGCATGGTTTGACACATACCAAGTACTGGTTGTCGTACATTTTATGCCAACTCTTTTAAAAGGCTCCATTATTTAGTCCCTTGCAACAAAGATAATCAATGGTCTCACAAACATTTTATGTATAACCTTTTTCAGTGGGTTATAATTTAGTAAACAGATAAGGAAAGCTAATGAAGGTTTTAAAGGGGAGTTTACCAGGTCAGTTTGTTTTGATCAATTTTTGTTTAGATGGGTGGCTATAAAAATCAAACAAACACATAAACTCTGGGAACAAGAGTTAGGATGGAATTGGGCAGCATCCAAATTGAGTAAAATAAATAAGAATCACTTGAATTTGTGGAAACACCTTTATTGCTAATAGGGTAATGTTACAAAATCTTGAAATCCCCAGCTGAACTACTGTAATTAATGATGGAGTTACTGCTTTACACACACACACATACATACACACACACACACACACAAACACACACACACACACACACACAGCCTCTTCCCTGCATCCCCCTTCCTGATTGCATCTCAGGAACATTTTCTGTAATGGTATTCCTTCCTTCTGTGATTTGACTTCATCCTCAACTTTCTTCTCTCAGTGTGGATTGCATGGAGAGTGTTGACTTCCAGTTTCCCCTCTGCGAACAAGGCCCAGGTACATCACATCACATGGATGATCCTTCATGCTATTGCCTCTTGAAAACCCACATAAAACAATTAGCACTGATAAAAAATAAACAAAACATAATTATATGGTTTGGCACTTGGTTATCCAGGACTATATTTGCCGACTAAAATCAAACCTGAAAACTTTGTACTGAGAGAAGTAAGTGGATGTCCCTCAGGGGAAACAGACTCTCTTTTTCAGTAATGGGACTGACCACCTTGAAAAACGTCCTCTTTTAGATTAATCTGTTGCCAATATTGTCTACTTTCTGAAAATAATTTAAAGCAGAACTTTTCCAGAGGAAAAGTTTTGGAGCCTGATGCTTCGTATTATTTGTTTTATATGTGTTATTTCTATGAGTATTTTATAAGCATTTTGTCAGGATTTTACCGGAAGTTACTCCAATTATTATTTTATGAGCTTATTTTGTGAGCTATCATTTTTTTATGAAATTCATTGAGCAATTGATTATTCATTGCTCTTCTGACAGAATTATCAAATGCAGCTCTAAACTCCAACACATTTTACAATCTTGCTAGCTGCCCAATATCCCCCATTTTTCTACTGAGTAGAACTGGCCATCTGGTCACTCTTTCTTTCAAAAGGCCAAAAATAAATGTCACTTTGATCCTATCTGTAGGGAATTCCTCTGGCCAGCTTGCAATGAACAACTAACATTCACATTGACTCCCCTTTGCCCCACTTTTCTGACAAGCTAACAACATAATATAACTGATAGTTCCAGAGATAAAGCAATTTAACAATGCTGTTTGTTCAAAAATAACAGGAGTAATATAAAGGGAAAAGAAATTATGACATATTTACTTAACTATTTGTGTTTCTGTTTGTCTACCTCTATTCAGTAATTGAAAGTGTCACTGAGAGGATCTGGGTTAAAATAAATGGAAGAAAGAATAAAATCAGAAGCACTGATGATGTTTATTATTGATCAACCAACCAAAAAGATGTGAATAATATAAATGAAGAATAAATGGCATATTTACATAATGCAAAAAGATGAATAATAAAGATAATTATGACAGGAACATTTAATTACTTCCAACATTTGACAAACATTCTGCCAATGTGGTTGTTCTAGGAAAATTCTGGGTTTTTCTTACAATCTTTTTCTTCAATGGGAGAAGAAAGTCACAAGACAACCAATTCTTTATTTAAGCAAAACCAATTAGAAAGCAGATTGAGTGGATTTTAATTTATTTCATTTACACACTGCCCAACTCTCACAAATTTTTCAGGGAAGTAATACCTTAATCCTTGTTATGAACAAAAGCTAAAGTTGAGTTAAAATAGTTACATAAAACAGATTTTTAATCGGGTTAGAGCAAGAATAAATAATACTCCATGTTAAGAAAATAGATAAAGATTAATGGAAGTTGATAAAAAATAAGCTATTAAATGCAAAATTGCAAAAATTTGAAGAAGGTAGAAAGTTCAGAATAGGCTGATATTAGCGAAGGAAGCGAAGAATATAGAAACAATTTTTGGTTATGCTCAAAATAAATGAAGAAACAAATAGTATTCCAGTCGGTTAGTAAAAATAGCAAAAGAGTAACAGATAATAAAGAGAAGGTGAAATACTCAACTCTTGAATATGGCAGTAAACAGCACATATTTCCAGTGGCTGGGATCCAGATAACAGTAGATTGACTTACAAAATATATTTTTTTAATATATTGGCCATAACTTGCACACACTAGAGTGAGAGTGCAAGAAGTGAACCTGGGCTTTGAGAACTGTTGTGGTATATTGACTAAAAGAGATACATATGGCCCCCACTCTCTCTAAGAGTTCCAGAATTTTCTTAACATTTGGCTCTATTCTCAGACCTATGGTTTAGGGTGTTTGTACAGCCCCTATCAAATAATTTTTGAAAGATATTGGTATGGTTTTGTTCAGGTGGGCATGTTTTTTTTAAGGCCCTGTCACCCTGCCCAACGGATGCACAATGTTAGTAAAAAGGACAAAGCGGACAAGAAAAATGTTCCATTCGTTATTATCCGCTCTCAAAAGGGGCAAAAATTTGCATAAACAGAGCGGATAACATGGAAAGGAACGGACGCGGGGAGGACACAGAGCAGATGGAAAGCGGATGCGGAACAGAAGCCCAGCAGATGGAAGCGGATGAGAGCGGATGGCACATCCGCAAGGCTTCCAGGGGACCTCAGCAAAGCGGATGCGGAACGGATGAAGCGGATGCAGAGCGGACGCGGAACGGATGAAGCGGATGCACAGTGGATGCACAGTGGAAGAAGCGGATGCAGAGCGGAAGCCTAGCCGAAGCCTAGTGGAAGCCAAACGGATGCCAAGCGTTAATTGCGCATGTGGGGGGGATGCATTGCATAAGCCCCGTGGATATAAAGGGAAGTAGCTCAGAAGCAGGTCACCATTCGGAGGAAACACCTGCTGCCGGACTCATTGACTGCCTTGCCTGCCCGGCCTGCATGCCTGCCTGCAAGCCTTGCTGCAAGCCTTGCTGCCAGCCTTCCTGCCAGCCTGCCTCCCAGCCTGCCTCCCAGCCACCTGGCCAGCCTCCCTGCCAGCCTTGCTACCAGCCTGCCTTCCAGCCTCCCTGCCAGCCAGTCTGCCTGCCAGCCTTGGTGCCTGCTGCCTGCCAGCCTTGGTGCCTGCCTGCCTGCCAGCCTTCCTGCCAGCCTGCCTGCCAGCCTTGGTGCCTGCCTGCCTGCAAGCCTGCCCGCCAGCCTTCCTGCCAGCCTTGGTGCCTGCCAGCCTCCCTGCCAGCCTCCCTGCCAGCCAGCAACCCCACAACCATGGGGAAGAAGAGAAAGCCTCAGCAACCTGCCGCCATCCCTGGCAAGAGGGACAGGGCCAACCTCCGCCCCCTGTCCCTGACTCTGCTTCTGCTAGGGCTTCTGCTGGGGCTTCTGCTGCTTCTGCTTCTGGAGGAGCTGATGCTGCTGCTTGTGGCGGTGGTGCTTCTGCTCGTGCTTACTCTGCTAAGGCTGCTCCTGGCGGTGGTGCTTCTGCTGGTGTGTACCCTGCTGAAGCTGCTCCTCGTCCTGCTGGTCCTGCTCATCCTGCTCGTGCTCCTGGACTTGCTCATCCTGCTCATCCTGCTCATGCTCCTGGTCTTGCTCGTCCTGCTCATCCTGCTCGTGCTCCTGGTCTTGTTGGCACTGCTGGTTCTTACTCTGCTGCTGCTTATCCTGGTCCTGCTGTTGCTGCTGCTGCTGATGATGAGGATGATGATCCTGCTGCTGCTGCTGCTGCTGCTGATGATGATGATGATCCTGCTGGTGCGGCTGGTGGTGGTGGTGTGGAGGAGCAGCCCCTACAACCTGGAAGCCCCTCTAATGAGGGCCCATCTGGTCCTGCCAAAGGGAGGAAGAGGCATATGAGGGGACGGGAGAGGAGGCAATACTCCATTGAGGAGGAACATGAGGATGAGGTGCTGGAGTGGCTGAGAGAGAATGACTATCTGTGGCGGAATGGACACCGTCTCTACAGGGACACCAAGTGGAAGCATGCTGCTTGGAGAGAGAAGGCGGATAGTCTGGGCTACACTTCGGAGGTGCTCCTCGGCTGGTGGAAGCACATGCACACCTGGTATGGGAAGCTGCACCTGAAGAAATCTGGCCAGGCCACGGATAAGCTGACGGACAGAGAGACCTACGTCATGGCCAAGTGCAGCTTCCTGGAGGGTGAGGTCCGTCACTGAGGAGCACCAGGAGCCCCTCTCACTACCCTCTCTCTCCGGCAGTTTGCTGAGAGCCAGTCCTCTTCCGGCCGAGAGTCAGCTCCTGTCTCCAGGCAGGTTTCTGTGGAGCGTCCCACGGCGGAGAACCCCCTCACAGCTGTACTAACCGTGGGGGAATGCGTGGAGGACTCCCTGGTGCGGTGGGTGAAAGGAGACGGCACTTCCACCACAGGCCTACCCGCATCCACCCCCAGCTCCACCTCCACAGAAAGGTACAGAGGCAGACCAGAGGGGCAGAGCCACACTGTCCTGCTGGAGATCAGGGACACCATTCGGAGCAGCATAGATCTCCTTTCTCAGCTGGTCCACACTGAGTCCTCATCCTCCAACCGCAAGCCCTTCCTCACCTATGTGAACCAGACCCTCACGGACATGGCGGAACCCCAGTACCAGGTGGTGAAGGACCAGATCCCCGAGCTGCTTCACAACCCTCCAGGCCCAGCTAAACCTGCTCCTCACCAGTCCAGGTCTGCTCCTCCACCCCAGGTGATGTCCCTCCCATTCCTAGGCTTTCCGCAGGCCCTCACCTACCAGGGCTATGGCTACCAGGAGGTCCAGCAGCACAGACAGCAGCCCTTGCCAGTCCAGGCACAGAGTCATCGGATGACACCGTTGCCACTGATGCCACCCATGACACTGATGCCATTGACGCCATCGATGCCACCCATGACACTGATGCCACTGATGCCAACGATGCCACCCACGACACTGATGCCACCCACGACACTGATGCCACACACACCAGTCCTCACCCAGCTGCAGACCAGACAGTCCCACTACACTGCTCCTTCCTCCATCCCACACCCAAGCCCGGCCTCAGTACATCTGTCCTCGGTACTGGGGCTGACACCCCATGGCAGGGAGGAAGGAGCTCTCAACATCACGGGTCTGAGCCAGCTGTCTGAGAGCTTTCTCAACACACCGTCCCTGTTGTCCCCTCGGGGCCAGGCACCCCAAATGCGCTTCAGACAAGCACTCCAGCACCAGCCACCTCCACAACACCTGGACCCTTCACCCCTGAGACTGGGCACACCTCTGAGTGACCAAGAGGAGTGTCAGAGACTGGCTGGCTGGCTACCTGTGGACTTTATTTGGACACTTTACTTGGGTCATTTTTCTTTTACAGCTTGTTGTTAACAAAGTCTATCTTTGATTCACACACTTGCTTCATTTCTATTTTTTAATAAAGTCTTGATGGAAACTTTTAGAAATGGTTAAAGCCTTTGCATGCTTGTGGGATGGGTTAAGATAGCAGTGGGGTGGGCAGGGTTATCTGTCAGATGGGCAGGGATACCTTTGGGATGGGTTAGGATATCTGTGGGATGGGTTAAGATAGCAGTGGGATGGGCAGGGAAACCTGTGGGATGGGTTAGGATATCTGTGGGATGGGTTAAGATAGCAGTGGGATGGGCAGGGATACCTGTGGAATGAGCAGGGATACCTTTGGGATGGGTAATAGCTGTGGGATAGATAAACCTCCAGTGCAAGCATAGTGAGACTGTTTGGTCCACCCTCCCAGGTGCCACACCTATGGCCCTTTATAATCAATAATAATGTAATAATCATCCACACATGACAACATAAACACAACTCTTTATTAAATGCCCTGTTCATTGTAGGGCCACCCAACATACATGGCCCTATCTCATCCGTGTGATGAGACAGGCTGAAGGAAGCATCCATTAAGCATCTATCATCCTGTCTTGCCACTCCACTGCTCCAGCTGGGGAGTTGCACCAGTGTTTCAGGAGGTTGCGCTGCTTCTTCCGTTCACGTGAGGCTCTGTTGGGGCCTTGAACATCCTTAGTGTCTATCAGGTTTTGCCCTTGCCTCCATTCCCCAGGCTCCATGTCCCCATTGCCTTGTTGGAGGTCCACGAGCCTGTTCTGCAAGACTGGGTAGCGGGTGTGCATGAGATTGTGCAGGATTCAGCAAGCTTCCATGATCCTCCTCATGGTCTCTGGGTGATGCTGCATGGTGGTGAGAAGTATCTGGAACCTGTTGGCCAGGATGCCAAAGGCGTTCTCTATGACCCGCCTTGCCCTGGACAGTCTGTAGTTGAAGATCCTCTCTTCATGGGTGAGGCATCTGCAGGTGTAGGGCTTCATGAGGTAGGTTCTGAGGGAGAAGGCATCATCCCTCACGATGAGGTCGGGCACATCTTGCGTGTCGTTGGGCAGTGGGTCTGGATCTGGGAAGCCCACGATGCGGTTGTGTTCCAGCCCCTCCTTGAGGTCACTGGCGTTGTATACCTGGGCATCTGAACATGACCCGTTGCCTGAAGCATTGATGTACATGAACTTGTAGTCAGCATCGACCATGGCGAAGAGGACGATGCTGAAGAAGCCCTTGTAGTTGAAATAAGTGGACCCCGACTTGGCTGGCGCTTTGCAGGCCACGTGCTTGCCATCTATGGCTCCAACGGTGTGGGGGAAGTTCCACCTCTTATACCACTGCTCTGCAATTTTCTTCCATCCTTCTTCAGTGGTTGGGCACTGGAGGAGTTCCTCCAGGTATTCTTCGATGATGGCCTGCACCGCTTCTCTGACCACAATGCTGATGGTGTTGTGTGGCACCCTCCAGGCATACTGCATGCTCCTGTATATGGTCCCGGAGGCCAGGTGGCGCAGAGTGAGTGCCACCTTGAGCCCAGGTTCCAGGCTGGGCCGGAAGTTGGTGCTCTGCTTGGTCAACCTGGGTGTCAGCCACTCCACAACTTCATCAAACATGGCTGGAGGCATCCTCATTAAGTTCTGGAATGCACGAGTGTCTTCGTTCCTCAGCTCCACCATCAGCTTGTTGTACAGTCCGTACTCTGCTCTTTTCCTGATCCATCTTCAGACCCAGATGCTTCTTGGCCGCCTTTTTTTCTTCCCGTAGTGGAGTTCACAGAGCCTGTAGATGGCTTCACACTGTTGCAGAAGGATGGTGGCTGCCAAAGGGAGTTTGTTACGATCCATGGTTGACATGACTGGATGCTGTGGAAGAGCAAGAGTCAGATGAAGGCTGCAGAGGTCTGCACAGCTGGGCTGCTGGTCTGAAATTGAGTTCCAGATGAGTTGCTCCCCCTTTTTATAGGCAGTATAGGTTTTTCACTATGTGTCCCTTTGCATCCTCTAGGCATCCTCTAGACATCCTTAATATCCGAGATAGGTCCCCTCTGTGAACGTTTTTTCTGTTTTAAATGCTTTCTTTGCGAGCTGCATCCGCTTTCATCCTTTCTCCATCCGTTCTGCATCCGTTCCGCGTCCGTTCCGCTTCCTCCCTGCATCCATTTACCGCTGGAGCGGATCAAGTTGTGCGGATGCCTAGCGGATGCCTAGCAGATATAACGGATGCGTAACGGATGCCTAGCGGATGCCTAGCGGATGCAGAACGGATGCATTGGATACATTTTCCGCGCAAAATTCTGAGCAGCTCAAAACCCTCTGAGCGGATGAATCGTCAATAGATGGATGCTGGACAGATGGAGAGGAAGCAAAACGGAGGCAATGAGTATAGAACGGAAGCATTGTGTTAACCAATGGATGGTAAGTGTTTTTCTCCGTTTTACATCCTCTTTCCATCCGTTGGTGCAGTGTGACAGGGGCTTTAGCTGTGTGTTTTATATGTTTTTTGCCCAAGGTCCTTTTGGAGTTGAGAGTGGGGGAATGCTTAAAATCCAATACTTTAAATTAAATTGGGACCAAATTAGTTCTTTATGACTATTAAGCTATGCATTTGGTATGGATATAGCTAAGGCTGGCAAACATCTCTTTCTCTCTCAATCTCTCTGTCTCTGTCCCTCATTGTCTGTTATTGATCATAATCTTTCTATTATATGTTTGTCAAACTAAGAAAAAGGGAAGAATGTAAGACATGTGAATGGAGTCTGGTATTGATGAATACATACATAGAAGTAGATGTGTCAATTAAATTATGAATGAAAGAGTTAAAATTATAGTAAGGTATCAAGGAGGATTCCATAGAATTTAATCCTGGTTCTGTCATTCCCTAACAATTTCATAAGTGTCATGGATGAAAAAGTGGAATGAATGTTTATCAAAAATTAGAAATGACTTAAAGCAAGATGGCATATCTAACACAAAAAGAAAATTTTAAAAAATTGATATAGCTTGAAGAAATGGCTAAAACTAATACAATGAAGTTTAATAGTGACAGATACAAAATTATTCACATAGAAGATAGAAATAAATTGTCCAGGTCTGGGAATATGGGAGGAAATATATGGCTTGATAATATTATGAATAAAGCAGATTGTAGAATTGTAATGGTCACATGCGTCATATGAATATATAATAATAATGTGACACAACTGCAAAAAAGGCAAATCTAATTTTGATAACACTGATAGTTTGTCTCTAGATTGATCTGTCCTCAACTTGACCCTTCAGCTCTTTCAATGCTGAAATCAAGTCCATCTACTTTGCTGTTGGCTGTCCTCTTTCCTTTCCTTCTACCTTTCCTAATATGATCTTTTTAAGAGAGCTTCACATAACATGTCTGAACAATGATAATTGAATTTAGTTTTGACAATTAGGCTATTAGATTGTAATTAGCAAACTATAAAACTTCTACAGCCACAGATGTGAGCTGAGGCTGATTCACATTTGGTAGAGTATAAGATTCATTGAAAAGAATCTGAAAGCTAGAGTCTGCTTGTTACCAAAGAGGTCAAATATGGACTGAGACCAGTAAACAAATCATCAGACTATGATTCTAGATGAGACAAAGGACAAGGTGAAGCAAATTCAAGGTCTAAGACATGGCAAAGCAATATAGATACATGACACCACTGAAAGTTGTCCTCAGTGTTTTTTTCCCCAGGGAGAGAATGCAATAAATAAGCCAAACTGACCTTCCACTCAGTGCTAGCTGAGACATATCACATAGGAGCTACAGAGTCTGTTTCCTAATAGCTCTTCCATTCTTTTTAACTGGCTCCCTCAAATTTATTACTCCCTCTCTGCCTCTGAATCTTCACTTAAGCACCTCTGCCTAGGACAAAGACTAAACTTTGAGTTTGAGAGACTATTAACCAGTGTGGATGAGGGATTCTAAGAATTTGCTGTCTTTGACTCCAGTATTGCTCCATAGGATTGTCATTATCATTCTTCTTTTCCAATCCTTTTAATCTGAGTGCATGTTCTCCAGCAGGGTCAAAACACCTGGTGATTTGTGCCTGGAATGATTTGTTTTATGATCCATTTATTTGTTTTCATTGGATTATCAGGGGTTTTCTCCAACACCAATGTTCAAAAATATCAATGTTCTTTTATGATGGTCCTACAAAGTTTAATTTTGGCTTCCATAGAGTATAATAGGGAAAACCATGGGCTGTACAATTCTGAATTTTGTAGGTTTACACATATAACATCTGAATATCTTATTTTGTTTATTTATCAAATTTATATAGTCTCTCATCGCACATAATGACTGGGTAATGTATATAATAAGCAAGAAACATAAAAAACATTAAAATTTATTATAAATTAAAATAAAAGCAAAGTAAAACATATCTTTCTATATATAAATATGGCAGAATCTATCTACCACATTAGTGCCTTCATTGTCACTTCTAAGGCTGGTTAAAATACATGTCATTAGTTTGATCTTTATAATCATAGTCCAACATTTTGTCACTATGTTCCTTGTCTTTCCTTATTTGAGCTTGCAGATCATTGATATTTTCATATCAGAGTAATTTTATCACTGTAATACAGGTTATTGATGTTCTTTCAATAGTTTTGAAACTATACTCGTCCTCTTCCAATCCAATCTCCCTCAATATATGTTCAGCACATTGGTTGAATAAATAAGTGGAGAGTTTACAGTAAGCGATATGATCTTCTGACTGAAAAAAATATCCATTCCAATTCATTTCAATTCACTGATGCCCAAGATGTCAAAGCCTGGTCAATTCACTTCATATTTCGCTGCTAATTTTTCCTATATTCATGTTTTTAATTTTTAATTTTTCCATTGTAATTCTATCTATGCTGTTTCAGATTTCTTTTCCTGTATGGCAAATCATCAGCAACTATACATCCTAAAGACCTTATCTCTATTAAGTAATACTCATCAGTAATATTCTTATTACTCAACAGTAATACTCTTATTGAGTGCCATCAGACTGGAGAGACCCATCACTTGGCACTATATAATCAATCATTTTATCTTGTGTGGTTTTCTTGGTAAAACACATGAGCAATTTACTACTGTCTTTTCCTTTGCAGTATGAAATGGGGTATTTTCTGTTATCACAAAAGTGATCACCTGCCTCCAGCATTTCTTAAATCACTGCTGCCTAATATAGTTGCCTGCTTTCTATCATTGGGCAACTGGAATGAACTTCACACCTTATACCTTGTTGGGAAAATATACTGTTGGTATACAGTTTAGTGAGGAAATAGGGAATGTTCAGTCTTGAATGAAATAAGGCAACTCAAGAGGAATATGATTCAAGTATCAAAACAACATCATATCTATAGTCCAGGACTCCAGGAGTTCAGGGAGGCAAATTCTGAGCTATAAATATTCTCTTCTACAGATAAATTCTGGGTTTAATGTTAGAAAGGTATTCTGTGACCATAGTCTAGGGCAATTTGGCAATGGAACAAATTGCTGGGAAACTAGGAAACTCTTCTTTGCTAGATAAGCTGAATTGTCCTTTCTTCAGTAAGTTTGCATAGGTTATTTTTCTTGCAACAGTCTAACATAACTGTCTCTGGGATATCCTTAGCTCACATCTTGAGAGAATACCTGGGCTAGAATTACACGGCCTGCTATCCTGAATCATTTTTTTTTTTTTTGCAAGACCTGACAAAATTTTCAGTTGCAGACAAATTCCCCTCATCTCCTTGCTGCTTTTCCCTTATTCCATGTTCTACATTAATGTTTTGTGAAAGAAATACAGGACTCAGGCATTAACATGAGTAAATATAGTTAGTATGAAGAACTGCAGGAGTAAACAAGTGTGACATGCAAGTAAAGCCCAAGTCACACTGCACCAACGGATGGAAAGAGGATGTAAAATGGAGAGAAACACTTGCCATCCATTGGTTAACGCGATTCATCCATTCTGTACTCACTGCCTTCATTTTTCATCCTCTCTATCCATCCAGCATCCGTCGACTGAGGTTCTATCCGCTCAAAAAGTTTTGAGCTGTTCAAAACTTTTTGAGTGGAAAATGTATCCAACGTGCCTGTTCTGCACCTGCAACGCATACGGGGAACATCCTTTCTACATCCGTCGTCACCTGTTACGCATCCGCTATATCTGCTAGGCATCTGTTGTGCATCCGCGCAACTCAAATCCGCTCCAGTGTAAAACGGACACAGGGAGGAAGCGAAACGGACACGGAATGGACGCACAGCATTAGTAGCACGGATGGAGAAAGAATGAAAGCAGATGCAGCTCGTAAAGGAAGCATTTAAACGGAAAAAACGTTCTCAGAGGGGACCTATCTCGGATATTAAGGATGTCTAGAGGATGCCTAGAGGATGCAAAAGTACACCTAGTGGAAAACCTATATTGCCTATAAAAAGGGGGAAGAACTCACCTGGATCTCACTTTCAGTCCAGCAGCACTCCTGTGCAGACCTCTGCAGCCTTCATCTGGCTCTTGCTCTTCCAAAGCATCCATTGAGGTCCACCATGGATATTTAACACAGTCCTTTTGGTAGCCACCATCGTTCTGCAACAGTGCGAAGCCATCTACAGGCTCTTTCAACTGTTCTATGGGAAGAAAAGGAGGCGGTCAAGAAGTGTCTGGGTCCGAAGATGGATCGGGAGAAGAGCAGAGTATGGACTGTACAACAAGCTGATGGTGGAGCTGAGGAACGAAGACCCTCGTGCATTCCAGAACTTCATGAGGATGCCTCCAGCCATGTTTGATGAAGTTGTGGAGCGGCTGAGACCCAGGTTGACCAAGGCAAACACCAACTCCCGGCCCAGCCTGGACCCTGGGCTCAAGGTGGCACTGACTCTGCACCAGCTGGCCTCAGGGACCACCTACAGGAGCATGCAGTACAGCTGGAGGGTGCCACACAACACCATCAGCATTGTGGTCAGAGAAGCGGTGCAGGCCATCATCGAAGAATACCTGGAGGAGCTCCTCCAGTGCCCCTCCACTGAAGAAGGATGGAAGAAAGTTGCAGAGCAGTGGTATCAGAGGTGGAACTTCCCCCACACCGTTGGAGCCATAGATGGCAAGCACATGGCCTGCAAAGCTCCAGCCAAGTCGGGGTCCACTTATTTCAAATACAAGGGCTTCTTCAGCACCATCCTCTTTGCCATGATCGATGCTGACTACAAGTTCATGTACATTGATGCTTCAGGCAACGGGTCATGTTCAGATGCCCAGGTATACAACGCCAGTGACCTCAAGGATGGGCTGGAACACAACCTCATCATGGGCTTCCCAGATCCAGACCCCCTGCCCAACGACACACAAGATGTGCCCTACTTCATCATGGGGGATGATGCCTTCTCCCTCAGAACCTACCTCATGAAGCCCTACACCTGCAGATGCCTCACCCGTGAAGAAAGGATCTTCAACTACAGGCTGTCCAGGGCAAGACGGGTGTTGGAGAACGCCTTTGGCATCCTGGCCAACAGTTTCCAGGTACTTCTCACCACCATGCAACATTGCCCACAGACCGTGAGGAGGATCGTGGAAGCTTGCTGCATCCTGCACAATCTCATGCGCACCCGCTACCCAGTGTTGCAGAACAGGCTCGTGGACCTCCAACAAGGCAATGGGGACATGGAGCCTGGGGAATGGAGGCAAGGGTGAGACCTGATAGAAACTAAGGATGTGAAAGACCCCAACAGAGCTTCACGTGAAGGGAAGAAGCAACGCAACCTACTGAGACACTGGTGCAACTCCCCAGCTGGAGCAGTGGAGTGGCAAGACAGCATGATAGATGATTAATGGATGCTTCCTTCAGCCTGTCTCATCACACTGATGAGATTGTGCCATGTATGTTGAGTGGCCCTACAATGAACAGGGCATTTAATAAAGAGTTGTGTTTATGTTGACATGTGTGGATGAATGATTACATTATTATTGATAATAAAGGGCAATAGGTGTGGCACCTGGAAGGGCGGACCATACAGTTCCACTATGCTTGCACTGGAGGTTTATCTATCCCACAGCTATTACCCATGCCAAAGGTATCCCAGCCCAGCCCATTGCTATCCTTACCCATCCCACAAGCATGCAAAGGCTTAAACCATTTCTAAAAGTTTCCACCAAGACTTTATTGACAAAAATAAATGAAGCAAGCGTGTGAAGCAAAGATAATCTGTTTTAATAAAAAGCTGTAAAAGAAAAATGACCCAACTCAAATGTCCAAAGCAAAAATAAAGTAAACAGGTAGCCACCCAGTCTCTGGCACTTTTCTCAGTCAGTCTGAGGCATTCCCATTGTCTCAGGGTCCAGGTGCTTTGGAGGTGGCTGCTGCTGAAGTGCTGGGCTGAGGCGCCACTGGGGTGCCTGGCCGTGAGAGGACAACAGGGGACGGTGTGTTGAGGAAGCTCTCAGACAGCTGGCTCAGCCCCGTGATGTTGAGAGCCCCTTCCTCCATGACATGGGGTGTCAGCCCCAATACTGATGACAGATGTTATGAGGCTGGGCTTGGCTGTGGGGTGGAGGTAGGAGCAGTGTAGTGGGGCTGTCTGGTCTGCAGCTGGGTGAGGACTGGCGTCGGTGGCATCGGTGGTGTGGGTGGCATCTGTGGCGTGGCTGGTATCGGTGGCGTGGGTGGCATCAGTGGCATCAGTGGCACCGGTGGCATCCGATGTTCCTGTGCCTGGACTGGGAAGGGCTGCCTGTGTTGCTGGACCTCCTGGTAGCCGTAGCCTTGGTAGGGGAGGGCCTGTGGAAAGCCTTGGAAGGGCAGTGTCATCACCTGGGGTGGAGGAGCAGGACTGGACTGGGTGGGAGCAGGTTCATCTTGGTCGGGAGGGTTGTGAAGAAGATTTGTGATCCTGTCCTTCACCACTGTGGTTCCGACATGTTCTTGAGGGTCTGGTTGACGTAGGTGAGGAAGGGCTTGCGGTTGGAGGATGGGGCGTCAGTGTGTACCAACTGAGAGAGGAGATCTATGCTGCTCCTGATGGTGTCCCTGATCTCTAGCAGGACAGTGTGGCTCTGCCCCTCCGGTCTGGCTCTCTGCCTTTCGGTGGAGGTGGAGCTGGGGGTGGATGCAGGTTGGGCTGTGGTGGAAGTGCCCTCTCCTTGCTCCCGCTGCGTCAGGGGGTCCTCCACGCAATCTGCCATGGGTAGTACAGCTGTCGGGGGGGGGGTCTCCATCGTGGCACGCTCCACAGATACCTGCCTGGACACAGGAGCTGACTCTTGGCCAGAAGAGGACTGGCTCTCAGCAGGCTGCCTGAGAGAGAGGGTTGTGAGAGGGGCTGCTCCTCAGTGGCGGATCTCACCCTCCAAGAAGCTGCACTTGGTCACCACGTAGGTCTCTCTGTCCGTCAGCTTGACCGCGGCCTGGCCGTGCAGCTTCCCGTACCAGGTGTGCATGTGCTTCCACCAGCCAAGGAGCACCTCTGAAGTGTAGCCCAGGCTCTCCGCCTTTTCTCTCCAAGCAGCCTACTTCCTCTTGGTGTCTCGATCGAGCCTGTGTCCATTCCGCCAAAGATATTCATTCTCCCTCAGCCACTCCAGCACCTCATCCTCATGGTCCTCTTCGATTGTGTATTGCCTCCTCTCCCGTTCATGCGTCTGCCTCTTCCTCCCTTTGGCAGGGCCATATGGGCCCTCATCAGAAGGGCTTTGAGATTGTAAGGGCTGCTCCTCCACACCACCACCACCACCACCAGCAACAACAACAGTAGCAGCAAAAGCAGAACCAGCAGGACCAGCAGGACCACAACCACCACCAGCAGCAGCACCACCACCAGGAGGACCAGGAGCACCAGCAGCACCAGCAGGACCAGGAGCACGAGCAGGACCAGGAACACGAGCAGGACCAGGAGCACCAGCAGGACCAGGAGCACCAGCAGGACCAGGAGCAGGACCAGGAGCACCAGCAGGACCAGCAGGACCAGGAGCACCAGCAGGATCAGGAGCACCAGCAGGACCAGGAGCATGAGCAGGACCAGGACCACCAGCAGGACCAGCAGGACCAGGAGCATCGCCAGCAGAATAAGCACCAGCAGGACTAGCAGGACCAGGAACAGTGCCAGCAGAGTAAGCACCAGCAGAAGCACCAGCACCAGGAGCAGTGCCAGCAGAGTAAGCACCAGCAGAAGCACCACCACCAGGAGCAGTGCCAGCAGAGTAAGCACCAGCAGAAGCACCACCACCAGAAGCAGCATCAGCAGAAGCACCACCACCAGAAGCAGCATCAGCAGAGTAAGCACCAGCAGAAGCACCACCACCAGAAGCAGCATCAGCAGAAGCCCCAGCACGAGAAGATCGAGCCTGGGCAGCAGAAGTTCCAGCAGGGCCAGGGGGTGGGAGGGTGGCCCTGTCCCTCTTGCCAGGGCTGGCAGCAGATTGCAGAGGCTTCCGTTTCTTCTCCATGGTTGTTGGGTTGCTGGCTGGATGGCTGGCTGGCAAGCTGTGTCTGGAAGCAGGTCTTTCCTCTGAATGGTGACCTGCTTGCGAGCTGCTTCCCTTTACATCCGCGGGGCTGATGCAATGCATCCTCCCCACATGCGCAGTGTACTCTAGGCATCTGCTAGGCATCCGCTAGGCTTCTGCTCGGCTTCCGCTCTCATCCACTTCATCCGCTCGGCATCCACTCTGCATCCGCTCTTTCCGTTCCTTGTCCGCTTTACTGCGCTCCCCTGGAAGCCTTGCGGATGTGCCATCCACTCCCATCCGCTTCCATCCGCTAGGCTTCTGTGGAGCATCCGCTTGCCATCCGCCCTACATCCTCGACCCGTCCGTTCCTTTCCGTGTTGTCCGCTCTGCTTATGCAAATTCGGGGCACTTTTGAGAGCGGATAACAACGGATGGAACATTTTGCTCGTCCGCTGTGTCCTTTTACAAACGGTTTCCATCTGTCAGCCAGTGTGACAGGGCCTTAAAGGATTTTGTTCCAGTCTTAATTTGCATAACAATTGTAGTGCGTAGAAGACAAGATATACATAATATATTATTATGGTAAAAGAAGTAAAATATTTGTATAGGATAATTGTTGCATAAGAATTCTATACTCTGCCTTAATACCTCATCATTTTAGGCCAGGTGTGGCTTTCAAAATTGTATGTGAGCTTCCCAAACCATTACATGAGGCAAGATGACAAGCAATAGAGAAAGGATTATGGGAGGGGGGAATAATTAGTATTTAATCTTAAACTGGCAGAAAAAAAAGCTGGCATAGATCACAGGCATTCAAATTAGTTGCTATTATGACGTTAGATGGGTTTCAGAGTTTCTGGAATGAACAAATACTAGCTTATTTCCAGGGTCTGAAGATACCTCTATATAATTTTGTGATAATATGAAACTGAGCCATCTCTATCCTTCAAAGAAATACATTAGTTCCTAGTTAGGCAGAAAGAAGCAACAGGTTGATACTAGATAATATTTACACTGATGTAATTGGAAATAATTTTACATAATATACAGATAAAAATAAATCAATAGAAGCCAAATCACGTAGGTTGGAAAAGTAGTTTCAGAAGAAATAATGACAATAAATAAAATATGTAAGCTTTCTCAAGCTAATTGGTAGAAGAGAAGGCAAATTGTAAAACTGATGATACTTAAGTCATTGCTGCAGAAAGATATTTGCTATGCAAAATGGATGATGATGATGATAATGCAGAGTAGTGTGCTAAAAATAATCAGTATCCCCAAAACTAATCTAATTGTGCTACTTGGCAGCTGGGACTCATTGTCACTATAACACAAGAGCTGTGTGACAAAGAGAAACCTCAGGCTAATTTACTAAGCAAAATCTGTCAATTTGAGTGAGCTTTTTTGTTTAAAAATTGGATAATAACCATCTTAGTTTCTAATGATTTAAATTATGCATTAGCAAAAAGAACTGGATGCTTCCTTTTTTTGTTAGCATTTAATTGTCATCTCCATTGCTGATGGCAGGATGCGCCAACGTTTGTGATAGATACAGAAAAGGCTTCAATATTCTTCTGTGTGACAGTCTGGAAAATTATAGCTGCTTATATTTTTGAGAACATCTGGTTTCAGGTCTTTCTTTTCATGTCTTTTTTGACAATGAGAAATATCAAATAGGTTTCATCTGATAATAAATTTCCTAAGGAGGCAGTAGTTACTGACTCACAAATTTCAAATGCTTTTTTAAAAATGTGTTTAAAGGAACCAAAAGTTTCATGTACAAAGGTTTAAATGAAGGAAGGAAAAAAGTAAGAACTGAGCTATGTTGTTTTTGAGATGGGGAATCTGGATATTAGGCTAGGATACAGGAAAATAGAAGAAGGATTAGGTTTTGGTTAGAGCCATTACTAGCAATGAGGAGGACAGAAAACTGGATGGAAAAGCAATAGATTGTGGAGAGAAGTAGTGGCTAGTGGGAATCAGGCAGATTCTCAGAATTCCTCACTTCTCAGAGGAATTGAGGAAAGAGAATCAGCAAATTGTAGACCAGATGATATGTCAAAGGAGGTATGTTGTCTCCCAAGAGATCAAAGAGATCAAAGATGTGACCAAGAGGCTTACCAAAATATTCAAGACTACAGACTACTATTACTACTTTATCCTCATTCATGTAGAGATGGATGATGCAACAAAGGAGACTGGAAATAATATCAAGAGACTATGAGAAGCCATGCATCTTAGGAACAAAGGTGGTGTTTTTAACTGTACTTCCAAAGAATGGTCAATATACAATGAGGGAATGAAGAATTTTAGAAGTAAATTACTGGCTTAAAGGAAAAAAGGATGCATAATTAAAACAGAGCACCTGCAAATTGCTCCAAACTGAAAGAACAGAATCAGGAAAGCGATTATATCCTGAGATATAATCCATCTGGCCTTGGTGTTTTGAACTTGTCTAGAGTAGATAGGTCCTTGGTTAGGGCTTGAACTATTAAGTTTTGTGAATCAGATTGTGAATCAAATTGAAGATTAAATCAACAACAACCACAATAACAATACTAATCATTATAAAGTCTCTTACAGAGTGTAAGAAACAAGAAAAAAGTCAAGGAAATGATTGATCCATTAATGGGAGAGGATAGCAAGAAGGTGATAGGTAGCAGGGAGAAAGCAGAACTGCTTAATTGATTCTTTGCATCTGTCTTCATACAAAAGAAAAAAATAGTCCAACCTATTAAAAATCATAGTAGGAAACCAAACCAGGAATGCAAGGCAAAATAGGAAAGAAAATGGTAAGTAAGAAGACACCTATCTACTCTAGACAAGTTCAAAACACCAGGGCTAAATGGATTACATCTCAGGATTACACCCCTAAATTCATGAAGAAGCTGACAGATGAGATCTTGGAACCACTGAACACAATCTGTTTGGCCTCCTGGAGCATTGGCAAATTACCAGAGAACTGGAAAAGATCTGATTTCACTCCAATCTTTAAAAAGGGGAAAACATGGATCCAGGAATTTACAGACCAACTAACCTATAATATAAATACCCAGGAAAATTCTGGAAAAAGATAATCAAGCAACTCCTAGAAATGAGCAAGGTGATTGCTGGAAGCCACATGGTTTTGTAAAAACAAATCATACAGACGAACTTTGTTTCCTTCTTTGACAAAATGATTAAATCAATTGATCAGGGAACTCTTGTAGACATAGTGCACTTAGATTTCAATAAGGAATTTGATAAAATAGACCACAGCCTACATTTTGGTAAGAAAGAACAATGTGGGAAAAATAGTACCACCACGAGATGGATTTGCAATAGGCTGACCAAACACCTACAGAACAATTAATACCTATTACAATTTGGACAATTAATACTTACCTCCTATGTTATGGATGCTCCATCACTGGAGATTTTTTTTTAAAAATAGACTGGGTGACCATTTCACTGGATGGTATAAGGCTACTGCCTTGAGTTGGGGATTAGGCTTTCTACAAGGTTCCTTACAGTCCTATGATTCTGAGTCTAGTTACATTACATTCTTTTGATTTCTTTTTTTAATACCGCATACATTTATTTTTAGTTCTAAATTTTCTTTTAAATGTTGAATTTGTTGAAATAAACTTTTTCATGATACTAATCTGATAAAAAGATCCTACTTTATATGTGGATGACATGGGTCCTATATTTATGCCATAATTCTGCTCTATGAATGAATGTAATTTATCAAACCATTTTCCAGTAGCTGGAAATTCAGTTTGTCTTGAAACATTGGTATAATTGTCTCTAGAGCTGATCATAGTAAGAATAAATGCATTTCATTACTTTGATTTATTTTCTCCCTGAACTGTTTCCCTCTTTTTTATATTCTACTCCAGAGGTTTCTTTATTACAATTGGTCTTAGGGCATTACAACATTTTAAAATAAAGGCCATGAACCTATATGATAAAAGTACATTGTGATTTATTATCCTTTGATCTATCTCTCTGTAAAGCTACATAGAGAACATAAAACTTCATTTGCCCTTATGGTTGTTGGGAACAAGCTAATTGAAGAATGATCCTCTGGAGACCCTAACGAGAGATACACCTTGTTTAGTAACTCATGGTTGGCACCTGCAAAAAAGCTGAGAAAGTCCTAACTTGACATCTCTTGGATGATACAAAGCTGATGTAAGTGTCAAGTTCCAAGTTTAATTCTTCACATGTTTAAACTAATGCTTTGGAATATCTTCAAGTAATTTGCAAAAGAAGTCAAATGACAAGTTATTCAGCATATAAGATTACATCAATGAGATTATTTATAAAATGAAACTTTAGCTATTTGCTACACCTTACAGCACCTTAAGGCTAGGTCCCACTGGCCGATGGACACAAAACATATGCATAAAGGACACAGCGGATGAGCAAAATTTGGGGGGTGGCTCCATCCGTTGTCATCTGCTTCAAAAAGTGGCAAAAATTTGCATAAACAGAACGGAACAGAACAGAAAAGAACGGACGTGGGTAGTATGTAGCGGGGATGTTAAACGGATATTCATAGGAAGCCTAGTGGATGACAGTGGATGATACCTCCGAAGGGGTTCCGGGGGAGAATTTCAAAGCGGATGCATAGCGGATGAAGCGGATGCATCACGTACTCCCAAAGGAAAGAAAGGGGATGCCGCACGGATGTATATCGGATGCAAACGCATCATTTCTATTTCCGTGCTACTAACAATGTATAGATGTTCCATGTACCCTTTCTTTCCTCCCTCTTTCCGTTTTCAGCTGTAGCGGATGTGAGTTGCGAGGATGCCCAAAGGATGCAGAGAGGATACAGTGGACGTTTAATGGATGATAAATGGACATAGAACATTTGTTGCTCGTATGTCACGGATTTACATCGTACACGGTGGAAAGTTCATCTGTTCACAAAGTTTTGTGCAGCTCAAAACTTCTTGTGCAGATGAAATCGCAGTGGACGGATCCTCAATGGATAGAGCGTATGAAACAGGTATGCAATGAGTACACAACAGATGCATAGCATTTTCCAACGAATGGCAAGCTTTTTTTAACATTTTATATCCTCTTTGCATCCGTAAGTGCAGTGGGACAGGGCCTTTAGTACTAGCTCAGAATTTTAGGACATCTTCAGGTAAGATGACTGCAGATGGCTCACTTCTCTGAGTGGGTCTTTTGCTTCATCACATACACAATTCTCCATTAGTGTACTTTCTCCCACTGTTCCTAATCCATGGAAACATGCAGAGAAGGTTAGAGAAAATAATTTGCAAGTGAATGCTTCTATTCTTGTCAATGCATTTTTGGGGAAGAAAGATGTATAAACAGTAATTGCAAGATGAATGAGTGGATTGGATTATTTTTATTTCTCCTGCTGTTTAAGCTCCAAACAAATTTCACTTTTATCTGTTAATTTGTTATTTGTTTCACATCTTTATTTTAACATTTATTTTAATCTTTTAATTTTTCAATAAACCATCTTCCCTACATATGCAGTATCCGTTAACTCTACTCCATAAATTCAGACAATCTTCATTCACAAATTCAGATTATCTTCATTCAGATTGACTGTATCTTTCTCCTTTCTCCTTATCTACTGTATCCCCTTATCTACTGGATGGCAGAGTAGAATTTTTCCTTGGAGAAATGTATTGAAAGTACGGCTCCAATAGATATCCTAAGGTAACAGTCCATTCCTTTCTAGCTGTCCATTCCATTATTTTTAGGAACCAGGTCTTTATGCCAGAGATCCATAGCTTTTGAATCAGACACCCCCTAACTTCTGAATCAACTACTTTATTCTGTGCTGATATAAAACAACACAAAGTTAATTTTGGGTTATGATGGCAGTTGGGACTCAGTCTGTTGTTACTATGTGATGACATTATAAAGCTTGATGCTGTGCGACTGCATCACTTAGTGATAGCAATCCTGGCAGTCCCTGCTGCTGTCATAACTACAGGAATTCCAGGTAAGTAGTGCAGAGGGGTCGGGGATGCCATAGATGAGCACATTGGAGAATGTGGGTGGGCCAGCAAGTGCAACAGATAGGAGCTGGGATATACAAGCAGGCTGGCCAAAGTAGTTTGCAGATGCTTGGAAGCACAGGCAGGCAGGGGATGCTACAGAGCATGAGGTCCCTGAGATTTGGTACTTTGTAGTGGACTCCTCAGAATGTGATGGGAGCAACTTACAGAAGCAACTTTTAACCTTCCCTGTGGACTTTTCCATTGACTTTGCTTATGGGAAGCTAGCAGAGATTATTGCAAATGGGGACCACGTGGGCATGGTACACTGTAATGGCATAATTGTAAGCTGGGTGCCCAAATTTGCAGAGAGGTCATGTCTCCTAATTCATATGTTTGAACAGTTGCCGAGTTAATGGTCGTAAGAAGAGGACTACTTGTAAATCATATGAATCTGAACACTGTCATGAAACATTGGTGTTTTTAACAATTGTGAACTGGCTATTTACCACACTCCTGAAAAATTTCTCAGATAAATATGAATTCAACTCTACCACTTTAATCAGAAGAGGCATTGCACATATTTGTGGGAGACTGAGATTGTAGTGTATTCTATTTACTTAAATATAAACCTCACATCTAATATTCTCGCCAGAGGGATGAAGCAATTTCTCATTTTCAAGAAAACTTTCTGAAGTAAAGGCGTAAAAAAAGTGCCATATAATGGGATTTTTTTTCAAGAATAACACAAACAGGTGTGTTATTGGTTTTGGTCCTCAAGAATGCACACCACAGGAGGCTTTACACAGATGTACATTATTGGAAAATGACAGCTTCCTGGAGAAAAATATAGTATCCATTATTTTCAAATAAAGTACATTTTTGTCTCAAATAGGATCTGGGAAATAATTCAGACTCTTTTCATATAATTGCATATGGTACCATTATAACACTCTTTGGCTTTGTGAAATTGTGAAAGTTCCAGGGAGAAGCTTAATTTTTCTCCTATACTCCTTTCATCTTTATACCTAAGGCTACTTGCTAACATTTCTGTTCTCGTCTTCTGAAATAAGATTAGCCTCACAACACTCCAGATCTGCAGAGCATTGAGTTATTAAGCCAAACTGTCCTTTTTTCTGACTTCTTTAATTGAATATACTGTAATTAGCTGCAAATATTAAGACCAGTAGCTTGCCTGTCAGGAAAGAAAAGAGATAGCTACCCATTAAAAAAAGGGCTATAACTGCAATTTATCTAATCCTAAAATCTCTTTTCTTGGTTGTTAATAAATAGGCACTAAATAGAGTAAGCTATTTAGTGGCTACAGCTAAACAACGGTGAAAACTGAGAAACATGAGGTGCCAAGTTAAAGACATAGTTAGCTACATGACATTGCCTACCATTTTCAGCTAAATACGGATTTAGAGCCAAAAGTAAATGAATTTAATGTTAGCAATTTCCAAAAAGTATAGGAACAGTAAAAAAAAAAAAAAGATTAGGAATAGTGATTTAAAAGGTGGCATATATGAGAAATAGGAATGCAGCAAATAATAGGCACAGGCAACCTGTGGCCTTCCAGATGGCGCTGAGCAACAAGTCCCAGCATCCCTCATTACTGTATGTGCTTCCTAAAGATGCTGGAATTGTAGTTCAGCCACATCAGAAACACTACAGGCTGCCTACTACAATTTTAGATGAGTGTCACACAGAAAAAACCAGCATGTCTCTGAATGATCATTGTGATTCCAAAAAGAAAAAAAATGCAGTCACATTATAAAATGCATTCTTCATATCCGAGGTTAACTTTTTGATTTTAATCTCTGCAGACAATTTTTTTTTGGCATTACAAAAATAAGTTCCATTTTGTAGTTAATTAAAATTGAACTAGAATGGAAGGGAGTAATTTTATTTTTAAAGGCTTATAAAATTATGAGAGTTCTGGCTCCCTCCATATTTTGTGTTCTCATTCCACAGCTATTGGTAAGGATTCACAAATATATCAGGATGAACAGCCAAAAGCCTTTGGACACATACAGAGTGTCTCTTCTTTTTTATGCAGGTATGCCACTCTACCTTTCCCTTAACCATTAGAAATTGTTAGTAGAACAGACAGCTTCATCCCAATAAGCCTAAATCACCTTCTTTTTTATTTTGAACTTTGAACATTACCTATACCTGCAAGATAGTTAAAGTTGCAGAATAACATAGCCATATCTTTGCAAAACTAGATTGAAAAAGACTAGAACATGGCTTCAGTAGGAAAGCAAAATAGATTGCACTGTAATTTTACATGTAAAAAGAGATCAGCTAAAAACTCATTTCTAAGCAATGCAGAAGAGAGATTGAAAGTCTTGTGATCAGAACACATATTCTCAGTTTCTCAATTCCATCTGTGATAATCCTAAAAAGTATGAGTTGAACTCGAGAAGACTAAATTGGAGACATCATGAAAGTCTTAGCCGGGTGTCTGAAATATGCAAAGGCCTGGTTGGGATGAAATAGGATGAAATTGAATTCTTAACAAGAGTAAGTTGCAGTTTGTCTACATAATAGACCCAAATGTAATTAAAAATGGAGGCACTTTATGAGTACAGTACATGGAGCAAGTTCATTTAAATTTATGAAATAAGATAATGAAAGTGGGACAAATAAGAAAACTGCTTATCCAAGACTGCAGGTGGGACCAATATAAGAAGAGGATTCAGCTTACACAAACTCCCTAATCAAACATCCTTCTGGAACATTGGGTTTTTAACTTTTAGAATTTGTATAAGACTGATGTACCATCATAGGACACAGGTCAAAATGGATTCATATTTAAGGTAAAGTACAAGGACAATAAGAATTCATTACATCAGATATGATGATGACTCAAATTGAGTGGATTTAAAAAGATATGGAAGATAGTTCTATCAAGGACTATTAGTCTGGAGACTCAGTGTTATTTTGAGGTTGGGAGCAGCATGTCCCTAAATATTAGCAGGGGAACATTGGGAGAGCAACATGTCTTGGTCTTCTTCTTTTTTAAAAAAAACTTTATTAGAATTTGGAAAAGAGAATTTTTTATTTATAATAAAAATATACAAAAATTAAAGGAAAAAATATTACAAAGACACAACTTCTGATTTCCATTTTTAGCAGTTATATAAATATAAATTATTTCCTATTCTTAATCTATGGTTACATCATTGTTTATATTTTTCTATAATCAATTATCTTTGTTCTAATCACCAATATCATACAGCATAACTTCATTTACAAGAGGGTTCCAATCTTTGTTAGACAAGGTCTTATATCTATTTAAAGCAATCAGTTTGGCCATTTCAGCAAATTCTATCCATTGCTCCATTATGGTATTGGAAGAAATGTCCATCTGGGTTCAATTCCAAGTGGGAAGGAAGACTCTGGAAACATGGAGGCTGCTCAGAAGGATGGTTTAATGGTGAAGAAGAACCACTAAGCCCATGTGATTCTGTGTAGATGACCACATGGAGAGTGAGATTTATTTATACCCTCTCTTGGTCCTTGCAAGAAATGTATTCTATTGGTTGTCAGACTCTCAGGGGGCTATGTGGGGGTCCAGCTAATCTTGTAGGCTGTCTGTGTCCCAGACTTGGTTGAATTGCTGGATGATGATGTCATGAAGTGGGTTGTGTTCAGTGGTCGGATTCAAATTTTTTTATTACCAGTTCTGTGGGTGTGGGTTGATTGGCATGGCAGGGGAAGGATACTATAAAAACTCCATTCTCACCCCACTCCAGGGAAAGGTTACTGCAAAATCCCTCCCCACCCTACCAATCTGCTTTCCAGCTCCGTTCTCCTATGCAAGACAACAAAAGAAGACCCATCCAATCATCTGGGACTTGGGAGGCAGAGAATTGATGGGGGACAGGTCCAGTCAGAGGTGGTATTTGCTGGTTCTCCAAACTACTCAAAATTTCCACTACCAGTTCTCCAGAACTGGTCAGAACCTGCTGAATATTACCTCTGGTTGTATTCTGAAAGGGTGTTGGGCAATTCCTATTATGGCTTAATGGCTTTGTCCTGGTTTGGATCTTGAATGAGGGCTAATCCTATCACCCTGGAGCTGAAGGCCTTTTGTCTTGTAGATAGGATGGTCCAGTCCTTCTGGGGCTATTAACATGTACTTTCCAAGAACATGTTTCTCCTTTTCTAATCCAGGGAGTTATAATATTCTGCCTTTTAATATTTCCTTGAATATTTCATTCTTCTAGGAAAGGTAACTTTCTACAATGGTAAAATCAAATCTTTCCATCTTTGTGTATATATCAGTGAGTATCCTGGAGGTATCTGATTGGCCATTGTGATAAATCAAATACTGGACTTAGGCTATTGTTATGTTCTTAAAAAGCAAGGAAGGCAGAAAAAATGTTTAGTCCTAATAACAAAAACAACAATAAGAAAGAAAATGTAAAGTCAGTTCAAGAAATAGATTGGGATGTTACTCAGAATGTTCAAACACTTTCTTCCTTCCATATATAATTAACCTTTGGAACAACCTAGTCACAAGAATGGAAAATGTCTGGTGACGATAATGATGCTAATTTTATGTAAAATGTCTACATTCATCTTTGGTACACCTTTTAATGTTAGATATCGCCATCACCAACAGCAACAACAAACAAGAAAGCAATGGATTTTATGCTATAACTAAAATTTCAGGAGGCATTTGGCTTTGCAATGAGAATGCTGTGAAAGATGGACCTCATTCACCTAAAATGTTTAATGTGGAAATAGAATTAACCTATTTTCTGGGTTTGCCAGCACACTTAATTATAAGCTAGTCAAACAGGCTGGGTTTATATACATCCTAAACTACAAAACATCTAGCACTAAGCAATCAGCATTTACTTGACCTGGCTAAGCAAGTGTGAACATAACTTACATAAATCTTCCTGGCAATCACTGCAGTCCAATTTGTGTCCAAAGATTTGTGATATACAAATCATTATTAGCAATATTAGTTTTTTTTAAAAAGGATATAAGATTTACCCTAAGCTGTTTCAAATTTGGAATGCACAGCATGTACTGGAGACCTGAGTGTCAGGCCTGTCTGTTCTAAGCCTCCTTCCTGTTTACAGTCTATTATAACATAATCTGAAATCACAAGTATCAATATCAGTATGAACTGATTGACAAATGTACTTATCTCACCTATTTTTCATGGTGGATGAGCCATGGAAAAAAAAGGAGGGCAGCATTATTTCTTTTCTGAATGGATGCCAATCTTCTGCATGAAAGTTTCCTCTGTTGAAAGAACTGCCAAGTTCAAACCCAGATTTAAAATCAAGACCCATAAATAGGAAGAGGGAGGAATTTTGAAATGACATACCAGCAGTTTGTAACATCTGGATAAAAGAGCTGAGAACAGATCACCTGTTCACAGTCTTATTGCCTATTGTGCCATAGATCGTGTTTTTATATTAGTTTACATAGGTGTCCTTGACCTACGACTGTAATGAAGCCTACCCATTATAGTTGTAAGTGGTGATGGCTATTAAGTGATACAGCCTTGCTCACCTCCTGTTCTCAATGCAGTTGTTAAACAACTGTGTGAGCTGTTAAGCAGAGCATAGAGTGTCTCAGGGATGGGGCAAGACTTGGGAAGCGTAACTCTGTCCCTGGGCCTCCCAAGGCCTTCCACCTCTTCCAATGCTTAAATTTCTGTCCCTCAGGGTCCAGACTGCATTGGGTCTTTTTTCCCCACCTCAGAACCTTGCAACACTGGGTCCCCTTAGGACTTGCATCAACTCCCTATCCATGGCATATTTACTTTTTGAAGCTCTCTGGAATCCCAAACTTTCTGCAGAACTGTGTAGACCACATCAGGGAAGCAAAATGAAGCACTTTATACCTGGGATACAGTATGACCTCTCCAAAGCAGCAGCCACTGAGTCATGTCTGTAAGGAATTGTCGGAGCACTAAAAATGGTGGCTACTTCTGAAAGGTAGCTATGCATCCCAGGGAAAAATAGCCTTTCTTGCTTCCCCAACAAAAACTAAGTGTGTGATGGGTGATAGGGGGTGAGGAACAGGCCCAAAGCCTTCAAGGATTCAGTGGGGCAAGGACATGGGGGCGGGGGGTTTGCTACAATGTCCCTATGATCGACCGTCACAGGGACATTATCACAGTCATAAGGGTAAGTGACTGTGGAGACACCACAGTGGTTGTAACTTTGAAATAAGGTCATAAATAGCTCGGGTCCGTCATAAGTTTGAATGGCTGTTTAGTGACTGGTGATTAAATCAAATCAAATCAAACATTTATTGTCAATGCACAACATGTGTACAATGAAATTGAGAATTAAGCAAGGACTATCTGCAATCTCTTATGAAAATTTGCATTAGGACTTATCAATATGCATATGTAAATTGTATGCCTTCTTTTCTTATGATGTACAGTCACTTTTCTGGGTACATGTAGTACCTGAAATCAAATATTTCTGCTTTCTGCAAAATAGATTTAAGGATCAAGCTTTGCTTTCTTTCTACTGATCTATGTGTAGAGATCATATACGAACTTGATGTTTTTCCTTATTGTTTCCAATATATTGTTATAAGTGAAAAGCATCAAATATTTAAGCAGTAAGAGATGCCAGGTTAATGTATCTTATTTGAACTTAAATTATTTAAATAATGACACATTCAGTTAAGGATGAAGTCTGCAGAGAGTTGGAAATTAAGAATTTCCATTGATAAAACTAAGCTAAACTAAAGTTAAAGAGGTTCTAACCCTGTATTAGTTCATTAATGAATCTCATCATTATTTTTATCCCAGCAATTTTAATTAGAGATGTGCCCAGCATCAAATATCCTCTTTTAGTCATGCAGGTAATTATACATTCTAGCTAATTTCTTCCACATTTTAGGAGAGTGAACAAAGAATTTAGAAGAAGAAATCTACAATGCAATTGTAGTCCTAAAATACACTAACAGAAGATTTTCCTCATTTGCACTTCCATGAATTTTGCATTTCCCCTGTATCCATATTCTTGCAGTCTGTTTTCTCTGACATAATGAGTTTTGTTTGAAACAGTAGGAATATAATAAAAGGTTTTGTTTTGTCTGGAAAGAAGCACGCGAGAACAGGTTCCAACAACAAACTCTTTTATTAAACTCACTAAGCAACGGTAACGGAACAAGAGCCCAAGCCACGGCAGCCCTTTATATAGCGGCTTGCCCAAGGGTTGTGGCCAATGACACTACTTTAATTGTTCCCACCATTTGGCGGGCTAATCGGATTGGTTCTCTAATAGCCAATCTGAGAATGGCCTTTTTGGCCAATCAGAATAGGGAACTTGGAGCCTACCAACTTCCATACATAACAGGTTTCACATATTGATTCAGGAAATCTGAATTATATATTTATATATGAGTTAAATAAATTAATAAAAAATGACTTTCCAATATCACCTTCATCCGCATTCCTAATACCTTAAGTCCTATTCCTTATTCAATGTAGGAATACAAATTTAAAAAAAAAAAATCTAGGCAGATGGATGCCTATTCTCTGCTTGAACCTATGTATTCAAGAGGAGCCCTATTTGGCTCCACAGTCAAACTGCTCTTAGTTTTTCTCATCCACACAATGTTATCACATCATGTATCTCTATCCTGTATTTTGGACCAGAATTTCCTATGAAGTGAACTTTGCCTTTCCTTTCCTTAAATATTATTCTGTTGTATATGACTAATTAAACTAATCTGTCAAGATCATTTTGTGCACTATTTTCACCCAATTATTTGTGTCCTGAAAATTTGATAAGTGCTCATTCCATATTTTCATCTGAGTTGGTAATATATTGGAGAGTATAGAATCCTTGTGGCAGTGCATCCCATACCTCTCTCTATTTTGATGAGAAATTTTGATGATGATTTTCAGGCCAAGTCATGCCATCCTATGAACACTTCTGTAATTAAAAGGTAAATGATAAAGGAGTCCTTCAGGGTTTTATTCCACTAGTCATAGCCAACTTTAAAGGGGAAGTGCTCATCTCCATTTCTAGGCCATTGAGTCAGCACTGTCCAAAGATGTTTCTCAGTCCTATGACCAGCATGATGTCACACTGACATATGGAGCATGGGTGAAACAGGGAGTGCTGTTATCTTCCCACTGAAGTGATACCTATTTACCTACTCTCATTCACAAACTTTTGAACTGCTAAATAGCAAGAGCTGGGGCGAGTGATGAGAGCTCACCCTGTCATGCAGTGTTTGGGTCTTGACAGGGCAGTTGGCTTTCTACTGAAAAGCCCAGTGTCTTAACCACTGAGCCATTACACTGCCTCAGTAAGTGGCTAATCTATATTTCATAGGATGAGGGACACTGTTACATACTTTATTCAATTCAAGATATGTTTACATCAGTTCCACAATCCATAAAACAACAAGATAATCTCATGCAAAATTTATTCTTTAGAAATCCATGCTGACTTTCAGTAGTATTTTTCAAGTTGTTTATATTGATCCTTTTCACTGTCTTCTAGAATCTTCAGAAATTGATCTTTCTTTCTCTTATTTTTGAAAGGAGAAACATTTCTTCTCCTCCCATTTCCTGACACCATACCAATTCACCAGAATGTCTTAAACAGAATACATATCTGATCATCAGCTTGCTTCTTCAACAGCTAGGATGCAGTTATTCTGGTATAAGAAATTTAAACTCATTCAAATAAAGAAGTATACCATGACCTTATTTCTTTGAATCTTATTAACCGTACTGTCTCTTTATCTTGTGCACAACTTTCTGATGGAATACATATTTTTTCTATTAGAAAAGATTGAACCAAAATAGAAACTGAATAACTTTGCCTTTCTTTTGTCATCTTTTGGCATTTGCTATCTTAACTGAGCAGCTTGTATATATAGTTCTTTGCTTTTTATTTTGAACATATATCCAAAGGAGACCTTTTTTGTCTGCATTGTTTGGTAATCTCACTCTAATCTTTCACTTTCCTGACAACCATTCTACAATACTGGACTGTTTGCATGCTTCCTTTCTGAGAGGGCCCTCTTTCCATATCCTACATATGTCATTTTATATTTCACTAAGCTTTTTGTGCAGCTACATTAGTTTCTTCATGTTTCTTTTGTTCATTGGGATTTTTTTTAGAATTGTGCTTCCTCTTTAGAAACTTCAGCCAACTTGAGCTTCTATTCCCATTAACTTCTGCCATAGATTTCTATTTATAATTTATCAAAGAAAAGCTATAGCATTACACGACTTCCTGTCATTTCCATTTTTGCAAATAGAATTGTTCTGTATAGAGTGGTATACTCCAAACAATGCAATCTGATTGCCTAGAAAGACCAAGATTGGATTGGTTCATTAGGAACCAATCCAAAAGAGCCGCTGAAAGGCGGCAAAGTCAAATAGCTGCCATTGGCTACAAGCCGGCAGGCAAGCCTGTATAAAAAGGCTGCCGCGGCTTCAGCCAAACCGTTCCATTACTGTTGCTTGCTTAATAAAGACTTTGATTGTTGGAACCCGGTCTACCTCGCGTTTTTCTGGACGGAACACTGGCGACAAAGGTGGGATTGTTCTAAATATGAGACCAAGCACGTGGCAAAAAGAATTCCAGGCCAGAAGTGATGGCTGGGAATAATGCACCGCTCGCACCCTTCAATCCCAATGAAGAGGATTGGGAATCATATGTAGACCGTTTCCTGATGTTCTTAGAGAGCAATGAGATGGAGGAGATCACAGACCAGCGGAAGAGGGCTGTCTTCCTAACGTATTGTGAACCAACCGTGTTCAAGATGGCCAAAGCATTGGCGAAGCCCAGAGACGTGAAACAAATGACCTGGTCTGAACTTCACCGAATGCTAAAGGCCCACTACGCACCGGTAGTGTCAAATCTCATCAAACGGCACAAATTCTACAAAAGGGACCAAAAGGAAGGTGAGACCATTGCTAACTTCATGGCGGCTCTCTGACAACTGGGGGGAGTTTGCGAGTTCCTGAATTTGGATGAAGCCATGCGAGATCGAGTTGTCCTTGGTCTGAGAGACTCTAACTTACAAAGTAAACTATTAAATAAACCCAATATAACAGTGGCTGAAGTGATCGCAGAAGCCACAGCAGCAGAAGCCGTGAAAAAGTCAGCAGCCACTATGAAGCAAATGAACTCCAATAATGATGCGATGACCCTATCCAGAAGAAAGAAGCAAGTTCCTTGCACAACACATCATGAAGACTTCGACGATTCATCAGAAACGGAAGATGATGACGATGAGGTCCACCACCTGTACTCCAACAAAAAAAGGCGTGAAAAAAGAAATTGGCGGGAATGCGCTGGCTGCGGGGGAAACCACCCTCGAGCCGATTGCAGATTCCTTGATGCCATCTGCTGAGCTTGCAAGAAGAGGGGACACATTGAAAAAGTCTGTAGGAATCGAAAAAATAATAGTCCAAACAGACGTAGTAACTCCTCACTACACGCTGAATCAAAGCAAGCCAAGAAAAAATGGGAGTGCAACAAACAAACCGGCAACTGAGAAAAGACCCATCAAACTGTCACTATTGGAAGCGCTCAGACGGAAAGCAGGAGAAAGGTCAAAATCGTTGTAAAAATTGAAGGAAGCCCCTGCGAGATGGAAGTTGACTCAGGATCCTTCCTGTCAATGGTGTCTTGGAACACAATCAGACAGCTGGTTCCAAACATCAAATTAAAAGAACTCCAGAAACAAAAGTTAATTTTAAAAGACTACCAAGGAAACTGAATCCCTGTGGTAGGTCTAGGACATTTCCGAGTCACCTACAAGCAGCACGCTGAAGTCCTGCCTCTAACAATAGTCGACCGGGACTGCCCCAGCCTCCTGGGCATCGAATGGTTTGCACCATTGGGCATTGGAATGACCGGGGTGAGCTGAGTAGCCACAACTGACTGGAAAGAGAGCCTGATACACGAGTTCCAGGACGTCTTCGACGGCAGGTACTGGGGGACTCCAATTTCCTTTAGTTTAGACCCCCAAGTTGTACCTAGAAGGTTAAAAGCCAGACGAGTCCCCTTTGCATTAAAAACCAAAATAGATTAACAATTAAACAAATTAATTGAGCAAGGGGTCATAGAACCAATTGACCATGCTAGATGGGAGACACGAATAGTAACACCTGTTAAACCTGATGGGTCAGTATGCATCTGCAGAGACTACAAGGCTACCTTGAACCATGCGTCGCAGCAAAGCGCATACCCTGTACTAATCGTGCAACATTTACTGCACTCGCTTGGGGGAGGAAAATTTTTTGCCAAGCTTGATTTAGCCCAAGCATATCAACAGCTTCCTGTAGACCCAATAACGGCTGAGGCACAGGCAATAGTAATTTACAGAGGGGCATTCAAATGTAACAGACTTCAATTTGGAGTAAGCGTTGCCCCAGGCGTTTTTCAAAGCCTCATGGAATGCCTATTAAATGGAATTAAAGGGGTCATTCCATATTTTGATGATATCCTAATTTTGGCTAAAAACACGACTCAATTAGAGACAAGACTGAGAGAGGTGCTAACAAAATTTAGAGAATCTGGCCTGAAAGTCAAAAAAGAAAAATGCTGTTTAATGACTGATTGTGTCGAATTTTTGGGTTATTTAATTGACGGAGAGGGTATACACCCTACAGAAAAAAAAGTCAAGGCTATTAGAGACGCACCACAGCCAAAAAACAAAACGGAATTGCAAGCATTTTGGGGTTTAATAAACTTCTATAACGTATTCCTCCCCCACAAAACAACGATAGCAATACCATTACATCGCTTACTGGATAAGAAAACTAATTGGACTTGGGGACATAGAGAATAAAAAGCATTCCAAGGCATAAAAAACCTGTTAACCTCAAACACCGTTCTTATTCAGTTTAGTAACACACTTCCATTGACGGTCACCTGTGACGCATCACCATTTGGAGTTGCTGCCATCCTGAGCCACCAACTGCCTGATGGGAGAGAGGCGCCCATCGCCTTTTACTCGAAAACACTTTCTAAAGCAGAATGCAACTATCGTCAACTAGACAGAGAAGCCCTGGCAATTGTTGACAGAGTTAAACGTTTTCACGAGTACCTCTATGGGAGAACATTTTCAATTGTGACTGACCATAAACTGCTACAAGGAATTTTGGCGGGAAACAAACCCACACCGAACATTTTATCTCCCTGAATGACTGGATGGTCAGAATTCCTAGCAGTGTACTCCTACACATTGATACATCGACCCCGAAAACAGATCCCCCGTACAGCGCATTAAGTCGAACACTGCTGCCAATGATGGAGGAAGACCCGGCGCCAACAATTACCACCCTGCAAATAGAAACCTGCCCGGAACTGCCACTATCTGCAAATGATGTCACCAGAGCAACCGCAAAAGACCCAGTGACTGCCCACATTTTAAATTGAGTAGGTAAAGGTTGGCCGGAAAACCAAAAAACTGAAAACTTTAAACCTTTCCGGACCAGACAGACTGAACTGTCAATACAAAAGAGGTGTTTATTGTGGGGTGACTGGGTGGTAATTCCTTCCAAATTACAAACTAGAATGTTGGGTATGCTTCATGAAGGCCACCCAGGCATAGTGAAAATGAAAAGCCTGGCTAGGAGCTACATCTGGTGGCCTGGTTTAGACAGAGATATTGAATACTGGGTTGCTACATGCAATAAATGCCAGAAAACCAGGCCATCACCACCACAAGCTGCTATAAGGGACTGGGAGACCCCACGAGGCCCCTGGTCTCGGATCCATATTGACTTTGCGGGTCCTACTAGGGAGCATACATTTTTGATTGTTGTAGATGCATACTCAAATTGGTTAGAAGTCGCAGTAATGTCATCTACAACAACCGACGCCATTATCAAACAACTCAACAAGCTATTCGCAACCCATGGGTTGCCGGACGTCCTAGTGTCCGACAATGGGCCACAACTAACCGCTATACAATTTGAACAGTACCTAGCCTCTTTAGGTATACGGCATGCACTAACCAGCCCACCTGGCGGCAAATGGTTGGGGCGAGAGAATGGTCAGATTTACCAAGGAAGGTTTGGAAAAAAATGGACCCAGGGGATGTCCAGGATAAACTAAACTGTTTACTCACCCTCCAACATATCACCCCCAGTACTATAACTAACAAGAGCCCGGGGGAATTGTTAATGGGAGGAAACTTAGATCACATTTCGATAGGTTACATCCAAACTACACCTTTGAGAACCCCCCTGACTCCTCCAGTCGTTTCTGAACGTTTGAAATCGGCGACCTAGTCTACGCAAAAATTTTTACTGGGGACCCTCTATGGCTTCCAGACACAATATGCTCCTACCGTCTAACCATAGACAATGGCAGGGAATGGAAGCAGCATATAGACCAGCTTCGTTTCCGAAATATCAAGCGAAATACGACCGCGCAACCTCAAACAATAAAAATCAATGAAAACAAAACCAAAGGGGGGGGGGAGAATACAAGAAAATAATACTGAAGGGAAAAAGAACTGTTAAAAATAAACCCAGAACATCTAATCAATCAAAAAGAGCAAAAATAATACTTACGGTTAGATGAAACTGGCAGAAATAATCCACATGAAGAGGAACCCATCCTGGAAGGGGCCAGCCAAGCCAGCTCGACCTGCCCAGGAAAGCCAGGAGGGAGCAGCAAAACCACCAGCCTCAGCAACTCAAGTGGTAGCAACCTTGCTGACTCACCCTACCAGATGGTTCCATAGAGAAGAGCCTGAGAGACAGCGATCCCATCTGAACCACTCGAAGTCTCCAGCAAAAATGAACCGCGCAAGTCAAATAGAGTCAGAAGAAGCCCCACCTACCTGGCGACTACGTCACCCACGTAGGACAAAACTAAGGGGGGAGGGGTGTTCTGTGTAGAGTGGTATACTCCAAACAACACAATCTGATTGGCTAGAAAGACCAGTATTGGATTGGTTCATTAGGAACCAATCCAAAAGACCCGCTGAAAGGCGGCAAAGTCAAATAGCTGCCATTGGCTACAAGCTGGCAAGCAAGCCTGTATAAAAAGGCTGCCGCGGCTTCAGCCAAACCGTTCCGTTACTGTTGCTTGCTTAATAAAGACTTTGATTGTTGGAACCTGGTCTACTTCGCGTTTTTCCGGATGGAACAAGAATTTTCCTGTATAGTCCTCAAATTACAATGGTAATTGGGACTGCAACTTCTGTTGCTAAGCCAAGTGATCATAAAACACAATAATACATGATCTCATAGTTCTTAGACAAGCACCCATCTTGATTCAAGCCACTCCCAACTTGATCTCTGCAGCTTCAAGCCTCAGTAAGATAAGAGAATACCTACTTTTCAACTACTTATACCTGCCTATGTATCTTACAACTCTGCCTTTTTGGCTGCATGCAGCCACCTCTGCTGGCCATATTGCCATGTGCTTGTTGGCACTGCTGTCCTGCTAGCCCTGCCACCCTGCATTTACTAGTCCAGCAAGGCCATTGTTCTGTCTCTTGCACAGAGGTAGATTTATAACTGTGCAGAAGCAGATAGATAACTCAACAAAGCTTCCATAACAAAGTTTATTTACTGGTACATCAGGTATCTTCATAACTCACATTTGTGATGAAGTTCTTTAATGACCAATCCTTTTTATATCTGCCTTGTACTTGAAATATAGTTATCTCCTAACCCATCTCATAGCGATAGAAGAAAGATGCTATGAGGTAGAGAGTTCAGACAAAGAATGAGGAAAACTCCCTTAACCCACCAAGGGTCAATTCAGTGACCAATCAGGATTACAGATGTAGCCATGTGAGATGAACTACATTTCCCAGGATACCTTTAACTACACTTACCATGATGCATTCCCTTAAGGGGACAGCTCATAATTCCTAAGTAACTATACAACTCCCATAGACTGGCTGGGACAGCACAGCCATCCTTTAATACTCTGTAAACGGGAACTGAAGGAAGTAGGTTATATGGACCTTTTCCAGTCAGTTTCTAGAACAAAATACTGAACTGAGATAGATTTGGTAATATTTTTTTGGTAAAAAAAGGCTTCCGGCTCGTCTATCTCTGTTTCTGAGGGGGGGGGGGGGGTGCTGCCATGTCTTTTTGGATTATAATTCTTTTTGTTTGGACAGACCCTTGCAATGTGCCCCCATTTCTCACAAAATCTGCAAATGGCATCTAGGAATCTGCATTCAGAGCATGGGTGGTCCCCTCTGCATCCAGCACACTAGAATTCTCACCTCCTTCCTCTTTTTTCCTGCCATTTTCTTTCTGACTGAAGCCTATATATGTCTTCATTGTCATCATTGGTGTCGCTCTGAGGTCTTCATGGTGGGCAGTCGCTGTAGGTTGTTTTTGTGTTCCTTCCACCTTCTTTTCTCGAGTTTGGTTTTGTGGTTCTGGATTTGTTGAGTTCATTTGGTGCATGGTGGCTGCGGATTTCTTGGCTGCTTCAGCGGCAGTGGCTTCTGCGATGGCCTCAGCCACTGTGATATTTGGTCTATTTAGTAGCTTGCTTTGGAGTGTAGCGTCCTTCAACCTGAGGACCACGTGGTCTCTCATGGCTTCGTCCATGTTGAGAAACTTGCAGGCTCCACCGATATCTCTTAGGGTTGCTACGAAATCTCCGATGGTCTCATCTTCTCATTGATCTCGCTTATAGAATTCGTGCCTTTTAATAAGTTTGGAGACCACAGGTGCGTAATGGGCTCGTAGCATTCAGTTTAATTCTGGCCATGCCATTTGTTTTACGTCCCGCGGTTTGGCTAATGCCTTGGCCATTTTGAAGACGGCAGGGCCACAGTGCATGAGGAATACGGCTCTCTTCCTCTGGTCGGTTATTTCTTGTAGCTTGTTGCTTTCCAGGAACATTAGGAAACGGTCAGTGTATGACTCCCAATCTTCTTCGGCTGGGTTGAACGGTGCGGGCGGCGCATTGTTACCGGCCATTTTGGTTGCTTGGTTCTTGTTGCCGCATGCTTCGGTCTCGCTCTTCTATGACGATCCCACCTTCACCACCAGTGTTCCATTCTGAGAAGAAAGGTACACGAGACCGGTGTTCCAACAAACAGCTCTTTATTATAACAACTCAGTGACTTGTAACAGAACATTTGCCAAAGCTGCGACAGCCCTTTTTATAGTGGCTGCTTGCGGCTTGCGGCCAATGACAGTTCTTTAAGCTTTCCCGCTATTAGGCGGGCCAATTGCAATGGTACTTTATTATCTAATCCTATTGCAGCCTGCTCGGCCAATCAGATTTAGGTATTTGGAGTATTCTAATTTCTATACACAACGCTTATGATCGTTTTTCATAGTTACAACTTTGCAGCATCCCCATGGTCATGTAATCAAAATTCAGATTCTTGGCAAGAATCATGATTAAGGTTTTCTATGCACATACAATATTGTACTATGTTTACATATTTGAGAGATTCTATCCCACATTAAACCTGGAGAGAGCTGGAGAGAGCTGGAGAGAAAGAGACAGTTCAAAATGGAGTATGTGAAGAGAAAAGTTGTACGTGTATATGTGTGTGTTACTTCTTTACCTAGACAGGAAGGAAGGAAATGGCCATCTTTGATAAGGCCCTTTGGAAAGGACTGGACCAAAGACTTTGAAAAATATTCTCTTCCCAGTGCAGGAAAAGTTGATTGACTGATCACCAGATCAGATTTCTTTTTTTTTTTTCAGTCAGGTTTTCAAATCCAGCACATTCCTTTCTTTTCACTCTCTCTTGATAATCCAGAAATGAGTAGAGAGGTGGAGTGAAAGACAAGAGGGTGAAACATCAGAAGACCTAGAATGGAATAATCAGTGGGTGAGAGTTTTATAGTAAATCTGACATCAGGATTGGGTTCTATATACTTGTTATAAATATCTGTTCTAAATAGCTTCATATAATTTTTTTAAAAAAACATAAAGCCTGCACTGTCTTATTTTCCTATGTCAGCTGACATCCTTGTAAATCAAAATATGCTTCCAGTTCTAAAAGAATCCAGTCAGACTTGTCAGGTCCTTGGAAAGGAAAACCTCAGTTTGTTAGATAGACAGAAAGTCATGGTATTTTGATTTTGGGTTTTTTTATGTGGTTTTAATTATTTTACTGGGTAATTTTTTAAAATATATTTTTCTGTGTGCAAGCCAGGGGTGGGATGCTACTGGTTCTGCCTGGCTCTATAGAACCAGTAGCTCTGAAGAGTAGCAGACACAGAACTGGTTCTGTGTCTGCTGCTGTTTGGCCCACCCACCTGCCCGGGCTCTTACCTGATCTTTATTTCCTACTTTTTCAACCTCAGCTGCTTTAAGCAGCATAGCTGAGGTTGAAAAAGCAGTAAAAAAGTGCTTTTTGAAATGCTGCTTACCCGCATGCAGCGCTTATCAGCTGTCCCGATGGTTCAGCTAATGGTGTAGTACAGGCACACGCAAAAAACACAAATACTGAACACAAATACAGTAGTAATGCCGGTTGAATCCCACCCCTGGTGCAAGCCACATAGAGTTGACCAGCCATATACAGAGTACTCTGTATTAATAAACAAATCATCAAAACTGCCCAAACAAGCAACAAGTATATGCAGATTTCCACCAGCTTCATCTAAAATGAGCAACAGACATCTTTTTTGAAAGTTCTATTTGTAAGAGTTTCATCCAAACTTCTGCAACATAGTACCTTCCCGATGAGATGGAACTGCAAGTCTTAGAATTCTAACGAAAGAAATGGACTTATTTTTATCCAATCAGAAGAGTTGGTTCAAAAAAGATTTCATCCATTTCTTGTGATGGTTGAAGAAAGTTGATATAAAAATAGGAACAATGAAAGATTCCAAATATGGCTTCTTGAGCATCAGAATGAGTAAGAACACGTAGAGAAATTTGGTTAGACCAAATTGATGAAATATCTATTTATTGTTCAAATTGATATAGATGCCCCTTTAGTCCATTTATGGGCAGAAAAAACCCAATGCAGCAAATTAAGAAGAAAGAGAACATGAGAACATACAAAATAATAATAATAAATGGATAAAACTCACAGTTGAAGTAATCCCATTCATCAAAATAATCAGAACAACTACACTGAAATTGAAGCCATCCTGAAATTTGCATTTTTTAACAATTAATTATCAGTTTTTAAAAATTAGCTGCCTAGAAATGAAGTGGGAAATGACAAAAAGAATGACAAAAAAAGCCAACAGAAAACTTTCCTATATTAAGAGGCAGTAAGAAATTTGAAACCATACAATCCAAAAATGAAATGGTAAAGGCATAAATCAAGGGAAGTGAGAAACAAGAGGCAACTTCTTTGATGCATTGGTTTTTTGAAAGTTTAATTTCAACTGACTCTTCAAAAGCAGCCCATATTTTTTCCTTGCGGAGCTATTAGTAAAAGACCACACATCTCAAAAAGCAGTAGATATCTGTAATCAATCTGGCTGGTCTGTCTACATAACTTTAGCACAGAAAAAGGAGAATCTAATTAACATTTATTTGTAGCTGGTATCCCATATCTGTAGCATTATAGTAGATTGATATCTTTACTGATAGAGTTCATGAACAAAAATAGCTGGGTAACAAACATAGTGTAAATCAAGCGTAAGTTTACATTTCAATTCCATTTTATTGAGGGAAAACATTTCTGTTGTGGCTGTTGTATTTTGGGAAGGTGTTTTTTTTTTTTTTTTTGTTGATAAATTTGGGATAAAATAGCTTTGGTACAAGATCCTGCAATAAATTATTTCTGAGAAAGATTAGGACAATTATTGTTGAAATTATTTTTGGTGTGTGTGTAAATATTTACTAAAATTGTGCTACCCAGAAATTTTTTTTTTTTCATAAAATCCTCCAGTGGTGAAGCACCCATAATGCCCAAAGATAAGCTGTTCCTTTGGTTAATTGTCCTCACTGTGAGGAAGTTTCTCCGAAATCCCAGGTTGCTTCTCTCCTTGATTATTTTCTATTGTTTCTTGTCCTGCCCTCTGCTGCTTTGGAAATTAAACTGACCCCCTCCTCTTTGTGGCAGCCTCTCTGGAATACTGCTGTTATGCCCATCCAGTCCTTCTTTTCTCTAGACGAGCCAAACCCAAATCCTTCAACCGTTTTTCATATATTTTAATCTCCAGTCCTTTAATCATCTTAGTTGCTCTTCTTTACACTTTTCCCAAAGTGTCAATGTACGTGGTGACCAAAACTGGATGAGGGGTTCCTGGTGTGATCTTTTCCAGGATTTACAAAGTGGTACTAATACTGCACATGATTTTAATTCTATGCCTCCATTTATACAACAAAGGATTGTATTATCTTTTTTGGCAGCTGCTGCATACTGCTAGCTCATGTTTAAGTGATTGTCCATTAAGACTCCAACAGTTACTCTTTTAGAGTCAGGTTTTGACTAATCTGTACTTGTACCTTTGATTTATTCTGCCCAGGTGTAGTACTTTGTTTTACTCCACATTAAATTTCATTTTGTTGGATAGGACCCATTATTCAAGTCTGTTAAGATCTTTTTGGATCCTGAGGTTTTCTGCAGTGTTGGCTGTTCCTGTCATTTTAGTGTCATCTGTAAATTTGATGAGTTCTTCTTCTATTCCCTCAACTAACTGATCTAAGTCAAGTCAACTTTGAGGACAACAAGGAAGGAGCATGTGATGCTGTCTAAATTCACTGCCACTGGATTTTGATTTTTCCAAAGACTTAGAAGGTCATGCCAAATGTTCAGCAAAGGCACTTTTAATTCTTTTCAAAACTATCATATAGGGCTTGAAAGTTTAGAGTTGCTTCAATTCCCTACTTCAACTCATTGTTAGATGAAATTATTTGTACAATTGTTATCCTCATCTATGAATTGGATCTTTATGAGTGTTTATGGTTTGTGTATCAGCTGTCTAAGGACTTGATCCTTAACGTGTGATACAGACCCTGTTGTCAAATAATTAGCTATTCTAAACTTGACTTTAAAATATTTAACCAAAATTTGAAGGAACAAATCATTGAAAAATGAAAATGTTGCAAAAAACTTCACTGACTATTTTGTAGAAATGTTGCTGAGAGTTTTCACCTTTTTAAACATTTAAAATAAAAGGTTCATGACAATGTGCAAACAACATTAGTCTAGAGACACTAATCTTAGTAACTTTAAGATGTCTGTGCTTTACCTCCCAAATTCCCCAGGCAGCCTTCCTGCTTCCAACATTCTTCTCCAAATGCAGAAAAGTGGCAGATAACAAGTGGCAGGTCCATTGCAGGCATATATTGGCAAGCCTGTCCCCAAATGCTTACTTCCAAAAGCAAGTAAGCAGCAAGAGGCAGACAGCAAGCAGCAGATAAGCAAATGACCAGCAAGGAAATGGCAAACAGCAAACAGCTGGTAAATGGCAAAAGGCAACAGAGACAATTCTCCAAATGCAGCCAATGCAATAAGCACATCTCATCTCCCAGCTTGTTCCTCCCAGCGGTGAATCCAACAAGTGACAAACACACATCCAAACACACATGCATAAATACATTAAGTATACATAATACATAAATACATAACATGTTCAATGAAATTACATCAAGTTTCTTGCTCCCTCTACTATCTTATCCAGAAGTCCCTTCACAGAGCTAGTATCAGTATAGACATCTATAAAGAGAAATTATATTAAATTGTCAATTGAAAAATAAGGCACATTCTGCAGAACACAATTCTGTAGGGATTTTTGGAAAACTTGAGAAGATAACAACAGAGATCGACAGCACCAACAGGTTCAAACAAATGTTATGTATGTTCTCTTTCATGTTTAGTTTCCATACTCTTTTTGAGCTTTCACTTCATGTTTGTAGCTAATTGTCTGAAGGATGGCATTTTCTTATTTGATATCTACACAAATCCCTTGACCTTATATTTTGGGGGAGTGCCTAATTGGCTGCTATTGTCAATAAAAGATGAATATATTTTCATTGTGTGTTTCATTTCTTCTATTTTCATGTTAGGATAGAATGCAGAATATGGCAAACAACAGTATACAATATGATTTCAGAACTGTAAGCAAGAAATCAGTACATCTCATTACATAAATAGTCAAAGATTTAAGGGGAAAAAAAGAACAAAAGATGGCCTAAAAACAGAAACAACAATTTAAGTTCATCTGCACTGACTTTTAATTTACTTCCCAACCCAGTTAGTGATTATTTTTCAGCCCTAAACAGACTTGGGACACAATTTGTTATAATAAGATGTAACATTGGTGAACAAAAAGCTTTATGTTTTTAATTATCATTTAATTATCATTTCCATAAGCCCAAGCAATTGTAGTCCAAATGGATTTGGGATGTACAGGATGCTGAATACACCTGTTTTGCATAAGCCCAGTTGAAAACTTTTACACATTTTAGTGATTTGAGCCATTGTTTTTAGTACAATCTAATGAAAACCTCCCAACCTAAATGTCTTCCAGATGTGTGATCCAATTGCTACTATTATCAGTGGTAGAATTTCTGGAAGTTAATGTCTACACATTTGGAAAATCCTCAGATTGGGGCACACAAGTTGCTTTTCAGTTATAGCTATATGTTTATGTATATTTTTTAGCATTAGCTATATATTTATAACTAACAATTAGTTGTCAAATTGGAAAATGAAGATTGCTTAAAAGAAATAGAAAATAGAATACGGCTGCTCTTCTGTCAGGAAACTTATTTGGTCAATAGTATTATTTCTAACTCCCAACGTTTTCTCACATGCATATTAAATTTTACATTTATAAAAATCACAAAGGTAGAACTGTTGCATGAAGTCAATTGTGCTGATATTTCTCTATACAGTACAGCTTAGCTCTTGTAGAGGCGAGAAAACAGTTCCATTTCACAACTGCTTAATAATTAAGACCAGTAATGAGGGAGTGTCAAAAAGATGCTGATATCTGTATGTGTGAGAGTTTATATTTGTGCCTAACCACTGAACCTCCTCTTCTGTTCACTATAGTAATATGTTCATTTCAGGGATGGGATGCTACCACTTCTGCCTGGTTCTATAGAGTTGGTAGCTCTGAAGAGCAGCAGACACAGAACCGGTTCTGTGTTTGCTGCTGTTTGCCCCACTGCCCGGGCTCTTACCTGTCCTTTATTTCCTGCTTTTTCAACCTCAGCTGCTTTATGCAGTACAGCTGAGGTTGAAAAAGCAGGGAAAAAGAGGCTTTTCAAATGCTGCGCACCTGTGTGCAGCGCTTTTCAGCTCTCCAAGTGGCACAGCCTAAGCTATTTTAAACACGCGTGCAGCTCATGCAAAACATAATCACTGAACCAGTAGTAATGCTGGTTGAATCCCATCCTTGGTTCATTGTAGAAATTTTGGACATATTTCCAGAGTGAAGTGAATAGCATTGAAGCTTTAGCTGAAACAATTGAAGTAAAGATTTCAGGGCACTGACTAAACTATTTAATTCTGTGCATGAAACTGCAATCCCAAGAACGGTACTTTCCCCACCACTATCAGTGTGCCAATGACCTCTTCTAGAGTAATAATAGTAATATCCAATTGGATAAAATATATGCCAAGAAACAATTTTGCAAACAATAATATTTTCCTTTTTAAGTAAGAAATTATGCAAACTGATTGGGAAGAAATAAAAAAATGGGAATATGAGCACCCTAATATTGATAAACCCAAAAGACAAATGTGCATTATAATGCCATGATGTAAGCTCCACCTTTTGCATTTGCATCTATATTTTCTCATCCAAGTTCATAAGGGATGGTGCTTACGTCACAATGTCCCTACATACATTTCGTCACTTGTTTCTATTTACCCTCCTATGTGAATAGCTAAGAATGAGAAAGAAAGAAAGCTGATAAATTCATTTGGAGGGCTTGAGTGCTTAAGTCTAATAAGTGAGGTTTTTAATCTCTGGATATTCAACAATGCTTCTGAATTGGGGCCATCTTTTATATTTTCTGTCAGATATCTCATTATTAGCCACTGAGGCTTAACATAGTCTTTTCCATGCTGACAATAGATTTTTAATAAGAACTTATCAAAATTCACAACAGTCTTCAAAAGGGATAGAAAGAATTTAAGAATAAAAAGCAAATGTGATTATTGGAGAAAGTAAAACTGACAGTTTCATCACACTCTCTGCTCCCCATTGAATTTGCATTTGAAATAGCACCTTTTAGACATCCACATAAAGATGCTTTCAAGTTGACCTCAACTTCTAGTGATTAGATGGACATATCTGTGAATTGTCCTTGCAAACAATATGAAAGCGGTTTGACACTTACTTATTCCCTCTTTCTCTAATTTCCCAACCTTTTGATATCTATGTCTGGTTTCCCTGATACCAGTCTACCTTCAAATTTTTGAGTTGCCAATGCAAACCCATCTGTCTGCAAGTCCAACTTAGAAAATTCTAAAGCTTGGAAGAAAGTAGGAATAGGTTTATTTCCAGTGTGCCACTTATGTATTCAGAAACAAACCCTTTCTTGATTTCCACTTGCATACTACTTGCAGATTTTCTCACATACTGTAAAGCAATAGTGGGATTCAAATAATTTAACAACTGGTTCTCCACTCTAATGATTTTTTCCAACAACCAGTTCACCAAACTGCTCAGAAAGTTAACAACTGGTTCTCCCGAAGTGGTGTGAACTGGCTGAATCTCATCACTGCTGTAAGGTAAGAACTGTACTACATATGTTTTTGATGCTTGTTTATGCTTTGTCTGGGCTTGCAGGCAAAACAGACCAATGAATGGCCTCTTGGAACATAACCTGTTCATAAGTAGACCACTGTCTGTATCCTCATAGCTAAGGATCAACCAGGACTGATGCTGATTATCTTTTTACTAGATAGTTCCATCACCACCAACAGTGGAATACTAAAGCATAACAGAGTCCAAGTTATTAGCTGTTTTGGGGGCGATGGCTTAGTTGGGAGCCTTAGATGGGAGCCTTTAACAGTTGTAGAAATAAATTTTTGGACCAAAGTGGAAATAGCTAAAAAAATCCTAAATATTCCCTTTATTAATTCCTAATCTTTTCCCATTATACATCTTAGATGCCAAAGATAACAGTAAGAAATATTGCTATTGTTGGGGAAAAACCATCTTCAATAAAATGTTGACAGGGAAGTAGTAGGATCATTAATGACAAATTTTGAGGCAAGATTTTATTCAATGTGAACCAACAAGCCAAAAATGTTGTTATGTATAACTCTGAGCTGCGTGATTATTCTTGCAACTCAACTGCACAAATTGTATCCGACAATTTGTTTCACGCAGGAGCTCATTCTGTGAGCAAAAGACTAGAAGGCAGATGTTCTGTGTTAGGGATAACATTGTTCACCCTAACTGTTTTGGGTGAAATAATAACTATGAATCATAGTTAGTGTATGCAGCTTTAACTGTAAAATAGCAACTGTGGGTGTGGTTATGAAAACCATATAAAAGTAGCAAGGCTACAGCTTGCTCGCTCTCTCTCTGGCTTTGATGATCCCTGATTACTGCTTGGAAGCAAGACTGCATTGCTCGAACGGGAGAGACAACAACGGACTGATTTATGTGAACTGACAATAGGATATTCTACATGGACTTTGCTAACTGAATATCCCTGAAGGGACTGACTACATGGTAAATGAATATTGGACTGTTTTTGACTATGCTATAAACTTATACTGGAATAAAATATATTCTTGATAGCACAAGCGTATCTGTTATTTTTACTGTATGTTAATAAACATACAAGCTTAGCTCACTCATTTATCTGTGTGCCTATCTGACTAACGCTGCACATTCTGTTTAGCTTGTCTACCTAACCCTGGTTGGGGAACCCAGGCTTAACATTCTGCTAATCTCTCTTGATTGTCTTCTGATTACCAGTTTGGTTGCCCTTCTTCAATTGTTTAGAATGGTCATTTGGGAAATCTGCAAGAAGTTTCATAAAAAATAGAAGAAGGTAAGTAGTGTACATGAAGGTAAACCTCAGCATTTCTATTGTTCTCTTTTTCTTTTCAAAGTTGTACATTTGCAATTAGCAAATGTACAACTTTGCCAAAATACATTGATCATTGGAAACTTGGAAACTGCAAAAATAATCAGCACAGGCAATTTTCCCAGTGAGTAAATAGATATTAGACAAGTATTTTCTGCTTGAACAAAAGGTTTCTAGTCTCAGCTAAATTAACATTCCTCCTAATAGCACACTTGAATGGTTGAGTGTCTATCATATTGGAAATGAAATGGAGAAGCCCAAAAAGAAAGGTGTCTTTTCTATGTACCAACACAGAGATGAAGAATATGTAGCCACTGAGATGTTTGCAGTCTCCCCACCCAATTGTTAAGCACACGTTGCTCAGCTCTGTATTACAAAGACTGGCTCTGTATCTACAGATAAATCTCAAGGAGGTTCAGAATTATTATTATTATTGTTATTGTTATTATTGCTAACAGAATAACAAAGTTGGAAGAGACCTTGGAAATCATCAAATCCAACATCCTACTCAAGCATGAGACCCTATATCATTTCAGACAAAAGGCTCTCCAGTGTCTTCTTGAAAGCCTTCAATGTTGGGGAATCCACAACTTCTGAAGGCAAGCCATTCCCCTGGTTCAATGTTTTCACCATTAGGAAATTTCTCCTTATTTCTATGTTGCTTCTCTTCTTGATTAGTTTTTATTTATGTTATTTATTTTATTATGTGTTATGTTACATTTATTTATAATATTGATTTATATTTATTTAAAACATTCATTTATAATATATGCAGTATATTATATTACATTAAGTTTATTATTTATTATATTATAGCATTATTGATATTAATATTTGATAATAATATAATAACACTCCAGACTTTCTTAGAAAGACAAAAAAAGTCTGGATAGTGGACATAATATCTGGAGACAGCAGAATAGAAGAGCTTTATTTCTCTCTGTACAACTATCCCACCAATTGTTGTTGGAAATATTGGAGAAGATAGTATACTCTATGCTTCCTAGAATACTAGGAAGAAAGCCAGGATATAACCCAAACTAATGCAGTTGGACTTTGGCTGGCCACATCTCTACTTGTGGGTTGTTTTTTAATGTTTTAAAAGCCTTCTATGCTTTTCTTTCCTTTTGTATGACTCTGAAATTACAAATGCTTTACAATCAATATGCAATCAAATGTTTCAATGTGCAAGAAAAGAATTTCAAATGTTCAGAATGACTGTGAGACTTGTGTCTCAGTATAATACTAAAACTTATATTTTCCATCAGAAAAATCAGCAAGTAATATCTTTATGGTGGTGTCTAACTGACATGGATGTAATTACAGATGTTAATCCAAGTTATGGTATCTTTGAATGGAGCCAAGAGGTTTACGTTATTCTATTTCTTATTGTAATATCATAGATTTGTAGAATTGGGAGGAATTGCAAAATTCCTAGTTCAACTCTCTGCAATGCATAGGAAAACCAATTAAATCAGTCATAAAAGGAGGTGTCTTCTTAAGAACTTCCAGAGATGGAATAATCACAGATTCCATAGCTAGACTGTTGCATTGTTATATAGATCATACTAACAGAAACCTTTTTCATAATATATAAGCAAAATTTAGGTAAACCCACTAAGTGTGCCTGGGTATGACATGAGATATCCCATCAGTTTTAAATCTCATAAAGTTCTAAGGAAACATTCCAAATATTGTTTTCTTCAACATATCACTTTATGTAAATCACTTGATAAAAAGTGTCCATGAAAGGAGACCTAAAACAAGATGGACCAATGACATCAGCAAGTATTCAGGACCCAACTGGCAAAAGAAAGGACTGTATTTGTTGGAAACATATGGAAGAGGCCTTCATCCTACAGTGGATAAACAATGGTTAAAGTGATGATAAAATGATGAATATAATGCACAGGTACAGTATATGTGGTACCTTGCTCAATAGTAGTAACTATGAGAGGGATTTTGGAGCCCTGGTAGAAAACCATTTACATATGGGCCAGCAGTGTGCAGCAGCTGCCAAAAAAGCCAACACCATTCTAGGCTGCATAAATAGAGGGATAGAATCAAGATCACTTGAAGTGTTAATACCACTTTGGTCTTGGTAAGGCCACACTTGGAATATTGCATTCAGTTTTGGTTACCATGATGTAAAAAAGTTGTTGAGACTCTAGAAAGAGTACAGAGAAGAGCAACAAAGATGACTAGGGGACTTGAAGCTAAAACATATGAAGAACGGTTACAGGAACTGGGTATGTGTAGTCTAATGAAAAGAAGGACTAGGAGTGACATGATAGCAGTGTTCCAGTATCTCAGAAGCTGCCACAAAGAAGAGGGAATTAAGCTATTCTCCAAAGCACCTAAGGGCAGGACAAGAAGCAATGGGTGGAAACTAATCAAGGAGAGAAGCAACCTGGAACTAAGGGGAAATTTCCTGACAGTTAGAACAATTAATCAGTGGAACAAACTTGCCTCAGAAGTTGTGAATGCTCCAACACTGGAAGTTTGTAAAAAGAGGTTGGATAACCATTTGTCTGAAGTGGTGAAGGGTTTCCTGCCTAGACAGAGGTTTGGACAAGAAGACCTCAAAGGTCCTTTCCAATTCTGCTATTCTATTCTATTCTATTCTATTCTATTCTATTCTATTCTATTCTATTCTATTCTATTCTATTCTATTCTATTCTATTCTATTCTATTCTGTTCTATTCTAATCACAGTTCTATATATTTGAGAACAAAATATGAAAACATAACTTCTAGAGAAATCTTTGATATATTGTCTGTACACATTCTTACCTCTTCCATGATTTAATCATTTCCTGAAAGAAATTGTACATATTGTCATATCCTTCAGCTTAAGAAGTATGTGATTATACTCTTATTTACTTTTAAGTGTTTAAGCATCAATTTTGTTTATTCTCTATCCCAACATGATGAATCATTACAAATATATTTGCTTGATGTGAAGATTCACTTATATTCATTTGTAACTGAGCATTTTTATATGTACCATGGAAATCAAACTGTTCTGAGCAAACTGTTCTTAAATGCACACAGAGAGATTGTGTCAGTTCCTCCAGTCATTCCTTGAATTCCACCATTCTCTGCAAATAATCCTGAGATTGAATTTTTTTTTTCTCTACCTCTATTTTGGCATTTCTCTCTTCCACTCCTATAATGCTCCAACTTGGAGCTGTCTCTGTGTAGAATCGAATTAAAATGGTCTTCTGAAATTCTGAAAGAACTCTTCAATAACTTCTTGGAAGCAAGACTTACCATATCCTTTTTTCCTCCTTCCTTCCCTTGGTATTTCACATGGCAATAAAACCTTTGGTTGCCTTGTGGTGACCACTTTGGATTTTCTGCCACACCATAAATCAAATGCTGCTTTAAAATCTGGTGGAGAATATTCAGTGAAGTGGTTTAAAACAGAATAAATATAGTTTAGAATTCAATTGTGAAATTTTTTGGTACTCTCTGAGATTGGTTGCTTGCTTGCAGATGTTTCATTATCTAACTACCGAACATGCACAGATGATTTTACTTCGTTGATAATATCTAATTTTATTACCTGGTTAATAAAACATCTGAAGCACTAACTAAAGAATACCAAGAGCTTTACCATTGTTTAAAAATATGAAACAGAAAGCAAAGGCAGGTCACTAATAAACTTTGAGATGTTATCTAATTGTAGTTCATTTCTCACAATCAATCAGAATAGAGCTGGAAGGGACCTTGGAGGTCTTCTATTCCAAGAAGCAGGAGATCAAGCTCAAGCAGGAGATCTTATAGCATTTCCAGTTTTTTCTTTAAAACCTGCAGTGATGAAGCACCCACAACTTCTTTTTTTTTGTTGTTAAATTTTTATTGGTTTTTAAAACAAACATAAGCAAACAAAACATAAAAACATCAAGCCATCTTCCATATATATGCATACAAAGTGTCAGTTGGTTTACAAATTGTTTTGTGCTTCCATTTCATAGTCTTCAATTACAATTACATTGTATATATTCTCGTATTTTCAATCAAGTATTAAAGAGATTAATATCATTATTAATCAATCATTTGACTATATTTTTATTCATTCATGTTTTGTGAAATAATCATATTTTACTTAATTTATTTTATGACAGTTCATATTATCATCCCAAATCTATCCTAAAATCATTTTGTAGATATTATAAGAAAAGAATACATCTTTATATATTCATTATTTTCAAAGAATGTACATAATTCATTACTATGTTTTATTGTCTAACCATTGATAGAATTGATCCCAAATTTTATAAAATTGTTTATCATCTTGTTCTCTGATTTCAAATGTCAATCTACTCATTTCAGCACATTTCAATATTTTCTTATTTCCTCCTGTGATGGTATTTTCTCATTTTTCCAATTTTTAGCAAATACAATCCTAGCCGCTGTTAAAACATTTACAATCAGGTATTTCAGTTCTTTACTATATATTTCAGGTAAAATTCTCAATTAAAATATCTCTGGTTTCATATCTATATGCTTTTTTTGTCATTTTTTCCAACCACATGTGGATTTCAGTCCAATATTTTTTTAGCATCCGTACGTGTCCACCACATATGGTAATATGAGCCAGGTGTCTGATGAAGATTTATTCTTGAACATTCTTGCTATTCTTGTCGGGGGAAAATGACACCTGTAAAACATTTTATACAAATTTTCTTTATATGCTGTTGACATTGTCATTTTATAATTGTGAGACCCCAATTTTTGCCATTTCTCTTTGAGGAGGGTGGAGCTGGTGTCGCAATGATACGGCATGCGATCTTGGAGGTCTGAGATCGCTGCCAATATCTTTACTCCTGGATGGTCCAATTGGATCTAAACCGTCCCAAAGAGACGGTGAAAGGAAAGAGCGCATCTTGTCAATCCCAGGGATAACACAAAGTCCCTGGTAGATCCTGGAGAAGCTCTTTTTGCCAGCAGCAAAGAGGCAGCCATTAAAGCTGCTGAAGTTGGGACAGCTCCGAAACGAAAGAGAACAAAAAGAAAGAGTGTGCCGGTTTGGTGAGAACTTTTTCTTTATTTTAAGCTTTGAAAGGACACCCTAAGGAAAAAAAAGAATCTGTAAAAGTTTTGACAGAAGTGATTAAGTGGCGATTTTAAACAGAAATGTCAAAGTAATATTTTTTTTCTCATTGCTGGATTTTCTACACATGATCTTATATTTTGAAACTGGACTGGTTTTTTCTCTTTTTTCATCTACTCTTTCTCTCCTATTTGACTTTATAATATTCCAGGCTAGAGACTCCCTTTTAGTTATTTTTTTTAAATATCTTTTAAAAAAAATAATTCTTATTATATTTTGTTTGGAAAAGGAGGGGAAAAGTGAAAGCAAAAGAAACTTTGTAACACTGCCAGCTAGAGGCTTGGAAATATTATATTTCTTTTTCTTGACCAGACAAAGCTGAGAAAGAACTGAGACTTCTTTTCAAGGACATTGCTATTTGATAAGATAGAGGGAAGAGCATGGAAGAGTATTATTGCAGGTGCTCTTTTGGGTTTCTATCAACAGCTGCAGTCTGGTGTTGAAGCTTATAGGAAAAGAAAAGGTGATAAGTCGTTGGAGAAGAGAGTTACAACAAGAGCCTTGGATATTAAACAAAGCGCAGTGTGCTCTTTTTATTTTTTCTAAGCTGTGCTACCCCTCCTCAGCAGTTTACTTTTTGTAATTGCTATTTGGATTTTTGGCCCTTTGGAACTTGTCTTTGTTTTTGTTTTTTTCTTGTCTTTTGAAGTTAAATTTCTACGTTTGCTTTTTATTTTAAAGGAAAAGCTTTAGTATCAATGATTTCCTTCCTTTTCTTTTTAAGGGAGTAGTCTTTTCTCTTTTTTCTCTCTCCCTCCCTGGTATTATTTTTTTCCATTTACCTTCCACATTGTTTTTTTTTTTTCCTGGCCTTTTTTTTCTTATGCATCCTTTCATATCTGAGACTTTTTAACTGGATTAAGGTGTTGAAGAACCTGAAGAATTTTTCTTTTCTGTTTTTTATTTTTCACTTTTCTGCCTTTTTAGGATTTAGCAAATTTCTCTTTTTTGTAGGTGTTTATGGTCTTTTCCTTCATTTTTGAGTTTTTATTGTTATTCAACCAATCGATTGGATCAAGGTATACAAGAACCTGGAGAAATTTCTTTTTTTTTTTTCTTTTAATTTTTCTTATTCTTATGATTGTAACTATTTGGCTTTTTTTTCCCTGCTATTTTTATTTGGAATTGCAATTGGTTACTTCACAATTGGATTAAGGTCTAGAAGAACCTGAAAATTTTTGAATTGCTCGAAATGAGTAGGAAACTAACAGCCCCTAGTTCCTCAACCTCTACTTCCTCCTCTCCGCCATCTGGAGGACAACATTCAATACAGACAATGTTAAGGCAAGAGAAAGAACAAGAAAAAGATAAAGTGACCCTGCAGATGATTATGCAAGGAATTCAAAACATTCAAACAAGATCAGAGAATACTGAAAAGAGAATAGAGAACATCAAACAAAGAACAGAGAACACTGAACAAAGAACAAGGAAAACTGATGAAAAGGTGGAGATCATTCAATAAATGATGATTTGAAGTATGATAAGAGATTCCAAAAAATTGAAGAAGATAAACAAAGAAACAAGAAGATTGGAGATATTGATAACAGATTAATTGTGGTTGAGCAAGATCAAAGTGGTATGCTGAGATGGGAGATGGACAGATCAGAATTTTATCTTAGATTCCAAAACATAGAGGAAGAAAAGGGACAAAACCTAGCTGAGATAATGATAGAAATATTGGCTGAAGCTTTGGAAATAACTGAAGAGAAGATGATGGATGGAATAGATGAGGTTTATCGAGTCTTCACAAATATGCAATGAGAAATAGCTTACCAAGAGAAGTTCACATCGATTTACAAAGAAAGCCCATAAAATGCAAATATTGCAAGTGGCAAAAGAGAAAACATTGAAATATAAAGACAAGGAGATTGTGGTCTTGAAATAAGTACCCAGAAGAGTGAGAGAGATGAGAAGAAAATACCGATTTCTGACTAAAATGCTACTTAACAAGAGGTGAATTATAGATGGCTGATTCCAGAAGGTTTAATGTTCACATGGCAATAACAGAGACATAGAATTGACTCAGTTGAGAAAGCTGAATTATTTTACACAGAATATTTTGGAGGGAAAGAGGAGGTGGCAGAAAAAGAAATGTCACTAACTGAATTTCAAGAGGACTGCCAAATGGCGACTTAAAAAGTAGGCGAAAAGGTGGAAGTCAAAGAACAACGTGAACCAAGATCTATGAGAGCTACTAAACCTAACTACAAAATATAACCATGGAAAAGAAAAAACTGACTACAATTAACATAAATGGACTTAACTCAGCTGTTTAAAGAAGGAAAACCTTCCATAAATTAGAGAAATTAAAATTTGATATAATTTGTCAACAAGAAGTACATTTTAAAAAGCAATATGAACAATTGTTGATACAGCCAAAATTAGGGAAAATATTTACTTCTTTCACACAATGCAAAAAAAGAGGAGTGGTTCTACATATTAAAGATATTATCCCAGCGAAATTGATTTATACTGATGACGATGGAAGAATACTAATGATGGAAATAATGGACAATAATGTGAAAACACTCCTGATTGCAATTTAAGTCCCGAATGACAATCAAGAAGAATTTTATAAAAAATTACATATGAAAATAATTGAATTGGACTATGCTAATATAGTTATGATGAGAGATTTTAATGGAATTGTAGACAATAAACTGGACTACACAGCACAGAAAACAATAAAGCAAAACAGAAAGACTCTCCCTAAATCTTTTTTTTAAATGGTAGATGAAATAAACTTAAAAGATACATGGAGAGAAAGAAATCCTAAAACTAAACAATACACCTTCTACTCAGATAGACATTTATCATGGTCCAGAATAGATATGATATGAATATCAACAGAATTGTTCACTAATATTCAAGAAATAAATCTTGAAACAATTACTTGGGCAGATCACAATCCAATGACAATTAATTGGAAAGGACAGAGAAGAAAATCTAGATGGACATTAAATAATACTATATTAAAGGAAAAAGACTTCACACAGTGGATGGAGAAAGAACTGGCTTTCTTCTTTAGAGAAAACAAAAAAGAAGATACATCAATCCAGAACATATGGGATATAATGAAGGCATATGCCAGAAGCTTGATAATAGACTATACAAGGAAAAGAAATATTATGAAAAGACTAGCCTCTAAGACATTAGACGATGACTATAAAGGACTTGAAAAAGAGCTACAGAAAATGCCACAGAAAAAGGATATCAAGTTAAAAATGGTTATAATCAAACATAAAATGGGTCTAATAGAGAAAGAAGAACTAGCACAGAAAATTGGAGGTGCTAAACAGAATTACTTTGAAGATGCAAATAAACCAGGTAGCTGGTTAGCATATAAATTGAGAAAGGAGAAAGAATCAAGGAAAATATTGCAATTAATAGATGACCAAGGCCAAGTTTGCTGTGGCAGTAAAGAGAAGAAGGAAATCATATGAGACTATTATGGGAAACTATACACACAAGACAATATTTATGAGGAAAGAGTCAAACAGTATCTACAGAATGCTAAGTTATCCAAGATATCCAAAGAGATTGAAACAATGTTAGAAAGGAATATAATGATGATGGAGTTAACTGAAGCACTCAAGAAGCAAAATAATGGAAAGGCACCAGGCCCAGATGGATTTCCGGCAGAATTTGATAAAACATTACAAGAATCGCTGAAACTTCCATTGCTAGAAGTTAAGGCTAGGTCATACTGGCTGATGGATGCAAAACGTATGCAAAAAGGACACAGCGGATGAGCAAAATTTTGGGGGTGGCTCCATCCGTTGTTATCTGCTCTCAAAAGTGCCCCAAATTTGCATAAACAGAATGGACAACAATGGAAAGGAACAGACGGGGGTAGAACGTAGCGAGGATGGTAAGCGGATGTTTGTAGGAAGCCTAGCAGATGGAAGTGGATGGAAGCAGATGACACATCCGCAGGGCATCGGGGGAGAATAGCAAAGTGGACGCGTAGCGGAAGGAGTGGATGCATAGAGGATGAAGCGGATGCATCACGGACGCCTATAGGATGCATAGCAGATGCATAGCGGATGCGTAGCGGATGCAAAGCGGTCACTGTGCATGCGGGGAGGATGAATTGCATCAGCTCTGTGGATATAAAAGGATGCAGCTTGCAAGCAGTCACCATTCAGAGGCAAGACCTGCTGCCGGAGACATCTTGAAAGAACACCATGGTTTGTCAGTCAGAAAAGAAGAGGAAGCCTGTGCCTACTCCTGCCAGCCCTAGCAAGAAGGACAGAACCACCATCCCACCCCCTGGCACTGACTCTGAAGCTGCTGTTGCTTCTGCTTGTGCTGCTGCTGCTGCTGCTTGTGCTGCTGGTGTTGCTGCTGCTGGTGCTTCTCCTGCTGGTGCTGCTGGTGCTGCTGGTGCTTCTTCTGCTGCTGCTGTTGCTTCTGCTGCTGCTGTTGGTGCTGCTGCTGCTGTTGCTGCTGCTGGTGCTGCTGGTGCTGCTGCTGTGGTGGACCAGCCCCAAGGCCCTCAAGGCTGCTGAAGGCCCTGAAGCCCCTGCCAGAGGGAGGAAGAGGCAAGGCAAGGAGAAGGGAGAGAGGAAACAGTATTCCATTTCCAAGGACCATGAAGAGGAGGTGCTGGAATGGCTGAGGGAGAATGAGTACCTGTGGAGAAAGGGCCACAGGCTCTATCGTGACACCAAGAGAAAGCAGGCAGCATGGAGAGACAAGGCAGAGAGCCTGGGCTACACTTCAGATGTACTCCAGGGATGGTGGAAGCATATGCACACCTGGTATGACAAACTGCACCTGAAGAAATCTGGCCAGGCCGCTGTCAAGCTCAATGACCAGGAGATGTACGTCATGGCCAAATGCAGCTTCCTGGAGAGTGAGGTCCGCCACCGAGGAGCAGTCCCTCTGTCAACCGTCTCCCTCACGTACATGAGCCAGACCCTCATGGACCTGCCCGAGGCCCAGTACCAGGTGATGAAGGAGAAGATCACAGCACTGCTGCACCACCCTCCAGTCCAGCTGAACCTGCTCCAACCCAGTCCAGGACTGCTCCAGGCGATGTCACAGCCCTTCCACGGCTTTCAACAGCCCCTCACCTACCAAGGCTACGAGTACCAGAACTTCCCACAGCAGAGGCAGCCCTTCCCAGTCCAGGCCCAGGTACATCACATGCCACAGATGCCTCACCTCACCCAGCTGCAGACCAGACAGCCCCACTACACTCCTCCTTCCTCCACCCCACAGCCAAGCCCCTCAACAGAAAATCTGTCATCAGTACTGTGCCTGACATCCCAGGTCCTTGAGGAAGGGCTTCTCAATCTCACAGGATTGAGTCAGCTCTCTGAGAGCTTCCTGAACACACCATCCCCTGTTGTACTCTTGGGGCCAGGCACCCCAATGGCGCCTCGACCAGCACTCCAGCCACAGCCACCTCCATAGTCCCTGGCCGCTCGACAGCTGAGACCATGGGCATGCATCAGAGTGACTGAGAATAGTGCCAGAGACTGAGTTGTTACCTGTTCACTTTATCTTTGCTTAAGGACACTTTACTTGGTTCATTTTGCTTTCTTAGAAAAGTCATACAGTTTACTCAAGACAGTTGTTAATAAAGGTTATCTTTGCTTCACACTTGGTTCATTTTATTTACTTAATAAAGTGTTGGTGAAAACTTTGAATAAAGGGTTAAGCCTTTGCATGCTTGTGGGTAGGTAAGGATAGTTGTGGGATGGGTAAGCATAGCTGTGGGATGGGTAGGGATAGTTGTGGGATGGGTAAGGATAGCTGTGGGATAGGTAAGGATAGCTGTGGGATTGGTAAGGATAGCTGCGGGATTGATAAATCTCCAGTGCAAGCATAGTGGGACTGTATGGTCCACCCTCCCAGCTGCTACACATATGTCCCTTTTGTATCAATAACAATTTATTCATTGATCAACACATTTCAAAATAAACAAAGCTCTTTATTAATGCCCTATTCATTGTAGGGCCACTCAACATACATGGCACAATCTCATCAGTGTTATGAGACAGGCTCAAGGACGCATCCATTAAGCATCTATCATCCTGTCTTGCCACTCCACTGCTCCAGCTGGGGAGTTGCACCAGTGTTTCAGGAGGTTGCACTGCTTCTTCCCTTCACGTGAAACTCTGTTGGGGCCTTGCACATCCACAGTGTCTATCAGGTTTCGTCCTTGCCTCCATTCACCAGGCTCTATTTTCCCATTCCCTTGTTGAGGTCCACAAGCCTGTTTTGCAACTCTGGGTAGCGTGTGTGCATGAGATTGTGCAGGATGCAGCAAGCTTCCACAGTCCCTGGGTGATGTTGCATGGTAGTGAGAAGTACCTGGAAACTGTTGGCCAGGATGCCAAAGGCGTTCTCCACCACACATCTTGCCTTGGACAGCTTGTAGTTGAAGATCCTCCCTTCACAGGTGAGGTATCTGGAACTGTCAGGCTTCATGAGGTAGGTTCTGAGGGAGAAGGCGTCATCCCCCATGATGAAGTAGGGCACATCTTGTGTGTCATTGGCTAGGGGGTCTGGATCTGGAAAACCCATGATGAGGTTGCATTCCAGCCCATCCTTGAGGTCACTGGCATTGTATACCTGGCTATCTGAAGCAGACCCGTTGCCTGAAGCATCGATGTACATGATGGCAAAGAGGATGATACTGAAGAAGCCCTTGTAGTTGTGATAAGAGGACCCTGAGTTGGCTGGAGCTTTGCAGGCCACATGCTTCCCATCTATGGCTCCAACGGTGTGGGGAACGTTCTACCTCTGATACCACTGTTCTACAACTTTCCTCCAGCCTTCTTCAGTGGTGGGGTACTGGAGGAGCTCCTCCATGTATTCTTCGATGATGACCTGCACCACTTCTCTGACCACTTTGCTGATGGTGTTGTGTGGCACCCTCCAGGCATTCTGCATATTTCTGTATGTGGTTCCAGAGGCCAGGTGGCGCAGAGTCAGTGCCACCTTCAGTCCAGGGTCCAGGCTGGGACGGAAGTTGGTGCTCGGCTTGGTCAACCTGGGTCTCAGACGCTCTACAATTTTGTCAAACATGGCTGGTGGCATCCTCATGAAGTGCTGGAATGCACAAGTGTCTTCATTCCTCAGCTCCACCATCAGCTTGTCGTAGAGTCCAAACTGCACTCTTCTCCCGATCCATCGTCGGACCCACACAGCTCTTGGACGTCTCCTTCTTCTCCTTGCATAGAAAATGTGATTCAGTCTGAAGAGGGCTTGGTTCTGGTGTTGAATGATGGCAGCTACCATAAGGAGTGTGTGATGATCCATGGTGGAGATCAATGGATGATGTGGAAGAGCAAGAGCATGGGTGAAGAGATCTGTACACCACAGCTGCTGGACTGATAGTGAGATCCAGGTGATTTCCTCCCCCTTTTTATAGGAAATGTCAGTTTTCCGCTAGGTGTCCTTCCACATACTCCAAGCATACTCCGGACATCCTAAATATCCGAGATACATCCCATATACAAACGTTTTGTCCCTTTTAATGCTTTATATATGAGATGCATCCGCTTACATCCTTTCTATTTCTGTGCTACTAACGCTGTGTGGATGTTCAGTGTACCTTTCGCTTCCTCCCTCTTTCTGCTTTCAGCTGCAGTGGATGTGAGTTGAGGGGATGGCCAGAGGATGCCGAGAGGATACAGCGGATGTGTAATGGATGACAACGGATGTAGAACATGTCGCGGATGTACATCATATGCGGCGGAAAGTTCATCCGCTCAAAAAGTTTTGTGCAGCTCAAAACTTTTTGAGCGGATGAAATAGCAGTAGATGGGTGTTTGATGGATAGAGTGTATGAAACAGGTACGCAGTGAGTACACAACGGATGCATCATGTTTTAAAACGGATGGCAAGCTTTTTTGTCCATTTTACATCCTCTTTGCATCCATTGGTGCAGTGGGACATGGGCTTTATGAATGAAGTTATGTTAAAGAAGAGGATATCCAAATGATGGTCAGAAGCTTATATTACACTTGTCCCAAAAGAGGAGGCCGATCCATTATAAATCAAGAACTGTAGACCTATCTCTTTACTAAACACAGATTATAAAATTTTTGATTTAATATTTGCAGAAAGACTTAAAAAATACTTCAATAATTTTATCCATTCTGATCAAAATGGATTTCTGCCAAAGAGACAAATTAAAAACAATATGAGAGTAATCTTGGACACTTTGGAATATTGTGAGGCACATCCTGAAAAACAAATGGCTTTGTTATTTCTAGATGCACAGAAGGCATTTGATAATGTGAATTGGCGATTACAGCTGGAACAGATGGGCTTTGCAAAAAAAAAATATTCAAGCAATAAAAGCTATATATCATAAGCAAATGGCAAAGGTAATGATAGAGGGAGAACTGACAGACTCTACTGATATAAGGAAAGGAACAAGACAGGGGTGTCCACTATCACCTCTGTTGTTTGTGTTAACCTTGAAGCTGCTAAACAGAAATATTAGAGACAAAAAGAATATAAAAGGGATGAAAATTAAAAAGGAAGAATTTATGATCTGCAGATGATCTGGTTTTCATTCTAGAAGACCCACTAGAAACAGCATCAAAATTGATAGAAAAGATAGAGACATATGGAAAGGTGGCTGGTTTGAAAATTAATAAAGACAAGCACCCACAACTTCTGAAGGCAAATGTTCCTCTGGTTAATTCTTCTCACAGTTAGGAAATTTGTCAATTTTCTCCTATAAGACAGAGATACTGAGGATTGTGCTGGCTTCACTGACTGATAGCAAGCAAGAGAGTTGAAGGGACAGAACTGGGAACATTTACAGCCAAGGATAGTTGCATGAAAACTCAATTGTTTGCAATACAGCTACAAGGAGTGATGTTTAACTGAACCTTCTTTTAACTTATTTCATAATCAATGAGCTGATTGTGATTTAGTGGCACATAATCAATGTTATGTGTGAAATGTAATTGCAAAATATATTCCAATTTAAATATATTAAATATATTCTTGCATAAATACATATTTTAAAATGTATTTTGAGCAGAGAATTGCAAGAACATTCACAAATTATTGATGAATCATGTAATACCAATTTGCACATTTGTTTGGAAAGTTCAGATTAGGAAGCAGTGGAACTTACAAAGTTTGAATCCTTTAAATACTATTTTCTAGAAGAAGAAATTGCTGGTTCACTGGTCTGGGATCTAGCTATACCTTGAAATAGAATGAGGAAGTCTCCTTAGGCATCTGACTTTGGGTTCATTTTTTTTTTCTCAAGGAGACTTGTGATTTTTTTTTCTCCTTTAGAAGACAAAAAATATTATCAACTTTGGCTGCCATAAAACTTGTCTGTGGTGTAGGTTGTAGAAGGAGTCCATTTTTTCACTCCTGATTCAGGCAAAATAAATTGTTAACAGCCTTAATGTTTGTTTAGTTGTTTATTTGGTCAAGTGATTATAAGATAACTGGTATAAGTATAAACGTAGTTTTGAAAACATGAAATAGATACATATAAGAAAAATTAAAAGAAACAATAGGACAGAGATTGTAGGCATGTTGTTGCACTTATGCACGCCCCCTACAGACTTCTTTGGAAAGGGGTGAGGTCAATAGTAGACAGTCTAAGGTTAAAGTTTTTGGGGTTTGGGGAAGAAACCACAGAGTCAGGTAGAGTATTCCAGACATTAGTGTTCCCTATCGCCTGAACATTCAGAAGAGATTTTAGAGGGTTTCCAAATCATACTCAAAGGTGCCAAGATGTTTTTGTGCAAAGGAGTATTTTGGGATAATCACTTTGCAAAAGAAATGACTGTCAGATCATGTATCTGCCATTCTTCAATGGAAGAAGAAGGGGGGGCAGGTTGGTACAAGTATTCCTTTTTGATGTAACCTGAATATATCAATTCTTGTATTGAATCTGTATAACTTGAATATGATATTGCACATGACTGGAGACTGGAGCCCAGATGCCTAGAAACTTTTCACCTCTTGGAGAGATAGCAAGAGGAGAAGGGACCATAAAAATTCTAGCTCCAAACTTCTTGGGAAACGTTTCTCAACTAGGTTCCCAGGAAAAAAAAAAAGGGGGGGGGGATTAACATGTTACTTCTTTGTATTGATGAAATCCACATCATGCTAAGGGGAAGGGTTCTAACTCTCTTTATGCTGTATACCAGGAGGCATATTAGACCCTGCTTTGACTATCACCTGGATAATTTCCTTTTCAATAAATAATTCCTTTTGAAATACCTAGTTTTCAAAAGTTCCTTCTTATCATTTGAAGGGGAGAGAGTCTGGGCCTTACAATGACTAACCTTCCCAACAAGGGAAGATTGGCCATTTGGGAACTACAACTTATGCTCATAATAAATATGTTTAGAAGATGATATTGAATAACTCACTGAAACAGGTACTGAAATTATGAGAGGCATAAACTGATTTGTCAGGAAGCCATGACTTTAAAACTTCCTGCGATTTCAGATTGTATTCATGCAGGCCAAAATGATCTGTATGGGATGCACATACTCAGAAGTTTCAGGTTGACATGCTTTGCAAACAGAAGCAATTGTTATATAATAAGATGGATAACAGAGCACTACCATAAACATATGTTAATTTCAGGAGCCTGTCTGAAATTTAAAACTCCCTATTTAGCTCATTTGCAAATTTAGCATGTATTCCTCAATGAAGGGAGCTTCATTCTAACCATTCCCAGAGCTCTGTAAATGATTAGCATGTCAATGTTTTATCTTGATGGTTTATACATGATTAAATGCCCTCTATTTTAAAAAAAAAAAAAACCCTCTATTTTATAGCCTGCAAAACATACAGTAAGAACTCTTCTTTTTCTCAGTATAAAACCTTGGTTTTTTTTTAAAAAAAAGTGCTGTCAGAACAGCAGCCAATGGTTTACAAAATTATAATGGAAAATGAAGATTTAGTTTTGAAGCATAATGCATTTAGTGGATTCCCAAGACTTCTTAAAGTCTGTTCTGCATTCACAAAGCAGAAATGTAAGGGCAAAAGGATAACCCAGACAACAATACTTAATTTGTTTTGATTCTTGTTCAAGAAATAATGATTGTAATAATAAAAACTATACATTGAAGAAGTAGGTTAATGAATACTATCAGTATAAAATAGGAATCAAAGCAGAGAGGTGCATTTGTGAAATGAAGCTCTGACAAAATTTCATATCTCAGGTTTACTTTTAAAGTTATTTGATTTTGCTGCTAGAACTCAAATTGGACAACTTTGAATTTATACTGTGATCTGCTGACCTCCATTTATATCAAGATGATTTGTTATCCTTAGATCATACATAAGCCAATTTGGTGCATCCTATATATTTTTTATGAACATTTACATAGTCTCTTGCCATTCACAATGTTGGCTGGAGCTGAGTAGACTTAAAATCCAACAAATTTGAAGGGCAATCAAATTGCCTCTCTGTGTCTAGGTTCTAGATACTAATCACCCTTCCAATCTAGGCACTGACAAAAACAATGCTTTTGTATCTTCAAGCAACAAGTTCTTCTTGTCTACTCTGGCATATACCAGATAGAAAGGTTATTTGGCTTTGATTCCTAGTTATTCCTTGTTCAGGATTTCTGCCACCAAGTTTATCCAAGAATACTTTTTCAATGTTTTACTAATCTCTGTTCTTTTCCAAGGCTTTTTTGGGGTGGCGGTGGTGTATACATTGGACTTCAACAGTTGTAGGTCTTGTAGAAGAAGCTATGGCCTAGTTTGTGACAAACTGTAGTTTCATTTACCATTGCAACTCTTAAGAGAGAAATTAGGACAATTGCCAAATGGGAGCCTACATTGTAGAAGATGAACCAAAGTTAATATTGGAGAATATCCTCTATGCACAGAGGTTCAATTTTTGACATCTTTGTGTCCCAGGGGGTGAACTGGGAGAGTAATGGCAAATCCAAAGAGACAGATACACAGAGCAGTAATAGTCTAGATAGGATAGAGATACTAGACAGAGGCAATAGAATAATTTCTTTTCTATAAAATGCCTAAGATTGTACCTAAAGGCTAGGTCACACTGGCCGATGGATGCAAAGTGTATGCAAAAAGGACACAGCGGGTGGCTCCATCCATTGTTATCCGCTCTCAAAAGTGCCCCAAATTTGCATAAACAGAATGGACAACAATGGAAAGGAATGGACGTGGTAGTACGTAGCGAGGATGGTAATCGGATGTTCATAGGAAGCCTAGCGGATGGAAGTGGATGGAAGCGGATGACACATCCGCAGGGCTTCCGGGAGAGAATAGCGAAGCAAACGTGTAGCGGAAGGAGTGGATGTATAGCGGATGACGCGGATGCATCACGGATGCCTATAGGATGCATAGCGGATGCATAGCAGATACGTAGCGGATGCAAAGCAGTTACTGCGCATACGGGGAGGATGAATTGCATCAGCTCCATGGATATAAAAGGATGCAGCTTGCAAGCAGTCACCATTCAGAGGCAAGACCTGCTGCCAGAGACATCTTGAAAGAACAACATGGTTCGTCAGTCAGGGAAGAAGAGGAAGCCTGTGCCTACTCCTGCCAGCCCTGGCAAGAAGGACAGAACCACCATCCCACCCCCCTGGTGCTGACTCTGAAGCTGCTGGTGCTTCTGCTTCTGCTGCTGGTGGTGCTTCTCCTGCTGGTGCTGCTGGTGCTTCTCCTGCTGGTGCTGCTGGTGCTGCTGGTGCTGCTGGTACTTCTCCTGCTGCTGCTGGTGCTGCTGGTGCTGCTGTGGTGGACCAGCCCCAAGGCCCTCAATGCCCTGATGCTGAAGGCCCTGAAGCCCCTGCCAGAGGGAGGAAGAGGCAAGGCAAGGAGAAGGGAGAGAGGAAACAATACTCCATTTCCGAGGACTATGAGGAGGAGGTGCTGGAATGGCTGAAGGAGAACGGGTACTTGTGGAGAAAGGGCCACAGGCTCTATTGCAACACCAAGAGAAATCAGGCAGCATGGAGAGACAAGGCAGAGAGCCTGGGATACACTTCAGATGTACTCCTGTAATTGTGGAAACACATGCACACCTGGTATGGCAAGCTGCACCTGAAGAAATCTGGCCAGGCCGCTGTCAAGCTCACTGACCGGGAGATGTACATCATGGCCAAGTGCAGCTTCCTGAAGGGTGAGGTCCACCACTGAGGAGCAGCCCCCCTGTCAACCCACTCCCTCAGACAGCCCACAGACAGCCAGTCCTCTTCCAGCCAGGAGACAGCTACTGTGTCCAGGCAGGTGTCTTTGGAGGGCCCCATGGCAGAGACCCCCCCGACAGCTACACTCCCCATGCCAGAGGACGTGGAGGATCCCCTGTCTCAAATGGAGGAAGAAGAAGAAGCAGCCAGAGACCAACTCACACCCACCCCCAGCTCCACCTCCACAGAAAGAAGGCAGAAAGGCAGACTGGAGGGCCAGAGCTACACTGTCCTGCTGGAGATCAGGGACACAATCAAGACCAGCACAGATCTTCTCTCTCAGCTGGTCCACAGCAATATACCATCCTCGAACTGCAAGCCCTTCATCATGTACGTGAGCCAGACCCTCATAGACCTGCCCGAGGCCCAGTACCAGGTGATGAAGGAGAAGATCAAAGCACTGCTGCACCACCCTCCAGGCCCAGCTGAACCTGCTCCGACCCAGTCCAGGACTGCTCCTCCACCCCAGGCGATGTCACAGCCCTTTCACGGCTTTCAACAGCCCCTCACCTACCAAGGCTACGAGTACCAGGACTTCCCACAGTAGAGGCAGCCCTTCCCAGTCCAGGTCCAGGTACATTGCACGCCACAGATGCCTCACTTGACCCAGCTGCAGACCAGACAGCCCCACTACACTCCTCCTTCCTCCACCCCACAGCCAAGCGCCTCAACAGAAAATCTGTCATCAGTACTGTGCCTGATATCCCAGGTCCTTGAGGAAGGGTTTCTCAACCTCACAGGACTGAGAGCTCTCTGAGAGCTTCCTGAACACACCATGTTGTACTCTCGGGGCCAGGCACCCCAATGGCGGCTCAGACCAGCACTACAGCCACAGCCACCTCCACAGTCCCTGGCCGCTTGACAGCCGAGACCATGGACATGCCTCAGAATGACTGAGAATAGTGCCAGAGACTGAGTTGTTACCTATTCACTTTATCTTTGCTTAAAGACACTTTACTTGGTTCATTTTGCTTTTTTAATAAAGTCATACAGTTTACTTAAGACAGTTGTTAATAAAGGTTATCTTTGCTTCACACACTTGGTTCATTTTATTTACTTAATAAAGTGTTGGTGAAAACTTTGAAAAAAGGGTTAAGCCTTTGCATGCTTGTGGGATAGGTAAGGATATTTGTGGGATGGGTAAGGATAGCTGTGGGATGGGTAAGGATAGTTGTGGGATGGGAAAGGATAGTTGTGGGATGGGTAAGGATAGCTGTGGGATGGGTAAGGATAGTTGTGGGATGGGTAAAGATAGCTATGGGATTGATAAATCTCCAGTGCAAGCATAGTGGGACTGTATGGTCCACCCTCCCAGCTGCCACACATATGGCCCTTTTTTTTTTATCAATAACAATTTATTCATTGATCAACAAATTTCCAAATAAACAAAGCTCTTTATTAATGCCCTATTCATTGTAGGGCCACTCAACATACATGGTACAATCTCATCAGTGTTATGAGACAGGCTCAAGGGAGCATCCATTAAGCATCTACCATCCTGTCTTGCCACTCCACTGCTCCAGCTGAGGAGTTGCACCAGTGTTTCAGGAGGTTGTGCTGCTTCTTCCCTTCACGTGAAGCTCTGTTGGGGCCTTGTACATCCACAGTGTCTATCAGGTTTCATCCTTGCTTCAATTCACCAGGCTCCATGTCCCCATTCCCTTGTTGAAGATCCACAAGCCTGTTCTGCAACACTGGGTAGCGGGTGCACATGAGATTGTGCAGGATGCAGCAAGCTTCCACGATCCTCCTCACGGTCTCTGGGAGATGCTGCATGGTGGTGAGAAGTACCTGGAACCTTTTGGCCAGGATGCCAAAAGCGTTCTCCACCACCTGTCTTGCCCTGGACAGCCTGTAGTTGAAGACCATCTCTTCACAGGTGAGGTATCTGGAACTGTCGGGCTTCATGAGGTAGGTTCTGAGGGGGAAGGCATCATCATCCATGAAGAAGTAGGGCACATCTTGTGTGTCATCGGGTAGGGGGTCTGGATCTGGAAAACCCATGATGAGGTTGCGTTCCAGCCCATCCTTGAGGTCACTGGTGTTGTATACCTGGCTATCTGAAGCAGACCTGTTGCCTGAAGCATCGATGTACATGAACTTGTAGTTAGCATCAACCATGGCAAAGAGGATGATACTGAAGAAGCCCTTGTAGTTGTGATAAGAGGACCCTAAGTTGGCTGGAGCTTTGCAGGCCACGTGCTTCCGATCTATGGCTCCAACAGTGTGGGGAAAGTTTCATCTCTGATACCACTGTTCTGCAACTTTCCTCCAGCCTTCTTCAGTGGTGGGACACTTGAGGAGCTCCTCCATGTATTCTTCGATGATGGCCTGCACCACTTCTCTGACCACTTTGCTGATTGTGTTGTGTGGCACCCTCCAGGCATACTGCATATTTCTGTATGTGGTTCCAGAGGCCAGGTGGCGCAGAGTCAGTGCCACCTTCAGTCCAGGGTCCAGGCTGGGACGGAGTTGGTGCTTGGCTTGGTCAACCTGGGTCTCAGACATTCAACAATTTTGTCAAACATGGCTGGTGGCATCCTCATGAAGTGCTGGAATGCACAAGTGTCTTCATTCCTCAGCTCCACCATCGGCTTGTCATAGAGTCCAAATTCTACTCTTCTCCCAATCCATCGTCGGACCCACATAGCTCTTGGACGTCTCCTTCTTCTCCTTGCATAGAAAAGATGAAATAATCTGACGAGGGCTTGGTTCTGGTATTGAATGATGGCAGCTACCATAAGGAGTATGTGCTGATCCATGGTGGAGATCAATGGATGATGTGGAAGAGGAAGACCAAGGGTGAAGAGATCTGTACACCACGGCTGCTGGACTGATAGTGAGATCCAGGTGATTTCCTCCCCCTTTTTATAGGAAATATATGTTTTCCACTAGGTGTCCTTCCACATACTCTAGGCATACTCCAGACATCCTAAATATCCGAGATACATCCCATATACAAACGTTTTGTCCGTTTTAATGCTTTATATACGAGATGCATCTGCTTACATCCTTTCTATTTCTGTGCTACTAACGCTGTGTGGATGTTCAGTGTACCTTTCGCTTCCTCCCTCTTTCAGCTTTCAGCTGCAGCGGATGTGAGTTGAGGGGATGGCCAGAGGATGCCGAGAGGATACAGCGGACATGTAATGGATGACAACGGACGTAGAACATTTGTTGCCCTCATGTGTCGCTATTGTACATCGTACGCAGCGGAAAGTTCATCCGCTCAAAAAGTTTTGTGCAGCTCAAAACTTTTTGAGCAGATGAAATAGCAGTAGCGGATGTTTGATGGATAGAGCGTATGAAACACGTACGCAGTGAGTACACAATGGATGCATCGCGTTTTCAAATGGATGGCAAGCTTTTTTTTCTGTTTACATCCTCTTTGCATCCGTTGGTGCAGTGGGACATGGGTTTTAGTTGCAGAGCAACTATACTCAAAAGAGCAGCTAAAGTTATTCTGAGATTTTTCAAAACATAATAGCAGGAGTCATGAAGGGTGCTGAGCTAATTAATTTTTCTGAATATATATTTCCTAGTAAACCTCAAAAAATGTGTTCCTTACTTCATATTTCCTGTATATATGAAAGGTCTGTAAAAAACCTGGTAAAAATTTGCTGACTTATTTTGGGTAACACACTGGGTACTCCTCATTTTAATCTAGCATGTTGGGTTATTTTAGCCTATAGTTAGTTCATGGTTGAGTGCAAGATTACCAGGTCTGGGCTACAACTCCCTGAAGAGCAGCAACTAGTCATATTTTTGTGTTTCTTTGCTGCCATCGTAGGGTGTACCCAAAGTACTCCATATTTGGAAAAGTAGGTTACCTCCCCCCCCAGAAAAAAACAGCGTGCAAAAAATAGTTGTGTTTTTTCAAGATAGGAGAACTATCACAAAGCCCTCTTAATAGTGGATTTTTTCACTCTTTCTCACTGGGTAATTATAGCATTGTTTAGATATTCATTATCTGAAAAAAGACACAGGACAGACTCTTAAGATCTACTGAAGGGATTCCAAATTTGAATGTATTATGGAATAAACATGAGAAAATATTTGTCTCCATTTTTACAGTGATAGATGATTTGTTGTCCATGGTTATGAATGTATTTTTGATTAATATCACACAGAGAGAACATCATAAAAATGAACAGGTTCTTTTATAATGATAATTATAAATTATAATATTGTCTCCTACAGAACATATCCCCCCAGTCTCTGAATAAGGTCACATTAATCTTATTTATTTAGAAGTGAACAATCTATGTAAAGTAATTTCATTATAGAAAAGTGCACTTATCTTGTCCCCCAAAAAACATATACAGAAACAGAATATATTTCTGAAGTCTTCTAATGAGATAGGTAGGGTTTGTGAGGAAGGACATAAGAAATCACTTGCCCTTTTTTCTGTCTTCACTTTTAATTGTTGCAGGAAAATATGACTTGATCTGAAATTTCCCAGGAATGGATTAACTCACTCAATCATATCCAGTTTTCAGTTTTGTGAGAATTCAGAATTTTACTTACTTACTTTATATAATTATGAAAAGTTTTAAGGAAGCTCACTGTAACTGCGGTCTATTTTATTTTCCCTCAAAGTAAAAATGTCAGTTGGACAAAAGAGATAGATATAAATGATTGTAGAATTCTGATCCTTCGGTAGAGGGAGAATGCTGATTTTTTTTCAAAAAAAAAAAGTATTAAAATCATAACTTTTAATATTAATGATTTTCTTTAAAATAGAGACCTTGTGCACATATAATTTATGTAATCAAATGCAGGTAGTTTTTTTGAATTTTATTGTTTACTGCATTAGATTGTCTCCAAGATAGGCTTTAACTTTCCTTAAGGGCCTGTCACATTGGCCGACGGATGCAAAACATTTGTAAAAAGGACACAGTGGATGAGAAAATGTTCCATCCGTTGTTATCCGCTCTCAAAAGTGCCCCGATTTGCATAACCAGAGCGGACAACAACGGAAAGGAACGGATGGGGGGAGGACATAGTCAGGATGGAAAGCGGATGCTCCACGGAAGCCTATCAGATGGAAGCGGATGGAAGCAGATGGCACATCCGCAGGGCTTCCGGGGGAGCACAGCGAAGTGGACGCGCAGCGGAAAGAGCGGATGCCTAGTGGATGAAGCGGATGCAGAGCAGAAGCCGAGCGGAAGCCTAGCGGAAGCCTAGCGGAATCCTAGTGGATGCACAACGTTCACTGTGCATGCGGGGAGGATGCATTGCGTCAGCCCCGCGGATATAAAGGGAAGCAGCTTGCAAGCAGGTCACCATTCAGAGGAAAGACCTGCTTCCAGACACAGCTCTCCAGCCAGCCAGCCAGCAAGCCAACAACCCAACAACCATGGGGAAGAAGAGAAAGCCTCAGCCATCTGCTGCCAGCCCTGGCAAGAGGGACAGGGCCACCATCCCACCACCTGGCCCTGACTCTGCTTCTGCTGGGGCTTCTGCTGCTTGGGCTCGCTCTTCTGGTGCTGGAGCTTCTGCTGGCGCTGCTTCTGGTGGTGGTGCTTCTACTGATGCTGCTTCTGGTGGTGGTGCTTCCGCTGGTGCTTACTCTGCTGGCACTGCTCCTGGTGCTGGTGCTTCTGCTGGTGCTTACTCTGCTGGCGCTGCTCCTGGTGTTGGTGCTTCTGCTGGTGCTTACTCTGCTGGCGCTGCTCCTGGTCCTGCTGGTCCTGCTGGAGCTGCTGATGCTTACTCTGCTGGTGCTGCTCTTGGTCCTGCTGGTGCTGCTGGTGCTGCTCAACCTACTTTGCTGCTACTGTTGTTGTTGCTGCTGGTGGTTGTGGTGGTGGTGTGGAGGAGCAGCGCCTACAACCTCGAAGCCCATCTGATGAGGGCCCATATGGTCCTGCCAAAGGGAGGAAGAGGCAGACATGTGAATGGGAGAGGAGGCAATACACAATCAAAGAGGAACATGAGGAGGAGGTGCTGAAGTGGCTGAGGGAGAATGAATATATTTGGCGGAAGGGACACAGGCTCTATCGAGACACCAAGAGGAAGCAGGCTGCTTGGAGAGAGAAGGTGGAGAGCTTGTGCTACACTTCGGAGGTGCTCCTCGGCTGGTGGAAGCACATGCACACCTGGTACGGGAAGCTGCACCTCAAGAAATCTGGCCAGGCCGCAGTCAAGCTGACGGACAGAGAGACCTACGTGATGGCCAAGTGCAGTTTCTTGGAGGGTGAGATCCGCTACCGAGGAGCAGCCCCTCTTACAACCCTCTCTCTCAGGAAGCCTGCTGAGAGCCAATCCTCTTCTGGCCCAGAGTCAGCTCCTCTGTCCAGGCAGGTATCTGTGGAGCGTGCCACGATGAAGACCCCCCCGACAGCTGTACTACCCGTTGCGGAGCACGTGAAGGACCCCCTGAGGCAGTGGGAGCAAGGAGAGGGCACTTCCACGACAGCCCAACCTGCATCCACCCCCAGCTCCACCTCCACCAAAAGGCAGAGAGGCAGACCGGAGGGACAGAGCCACACTGTCCTGCTGGAGATGAGGGACACCATCAGGAGCAGCGTAGATCTCCTCTCTCAGCTGGTACACACCAATGTCCCGTCCTCCAACCGCAAGCCCTTCCTCACCTATGTCAACCAGACCCTCATGAACATCTCGGAAACACAGTACCAGGTGGTGAAGGACAGGATCACCGATCTTCTTCACAACCCTCCAGACCCAGCTGAACCTGCTCCCACACAATTCAGACCTGCTCCTCCACCCCAGGTGATGTCACTGCCCTTCCAAGGCTTTCCACAGGCCCTCACCTACCAAGGCTATGGGTACCAGGAGCTCCAGCAGCACAGGCAGCCCTTCCCAGTCCAGGCAGAGGTACATTGGACGCCACCAGTGCCACCAATGCCACCGATGCCACCCATGCCACCAATGCCACCCACGCCACCGATGCCAGCCACGCCACAGATGCCACCTACACCACAGATGCCACTGACACCTCACCTCATTCAGCTGCAGACCAGATATCTCCACTACACTGCTCCTTCCTCCACCCCACAGCCAAGCCAAGCCTCAGAACATCTGTCATCGGTTTTGGGACTGACACCCCATGTCATGGAGGAAGGGGCTCTCAACATCACGTGACTGAGCCAGCTCTCTGAGAGCTTTCTCCACATACCGTCCCCTGTTGTCCAGGCACCCAGTGGTGCCTCAGACCAGCAGTCCAGCATCAGCCACCTCCACAGCACCTGGACCCTTCACCCCTGAGACTGGGCACGCCTCAAAGTGACCAAGAAGAATGCCAGAGACTGGGTGGCTACCTGTTGACTTTATTTTTGCTTTGGACACTTGACTTGGGTCATTTTTCTTTTACAACTTATTATTAATATAGATTATCTTTGCTTCACACACTTGTTTCATTTATTTTTGTCAATAAAGTCTTGGTGGAAACTTTTAGACGTGGTTTAAGCCTTTGCATGCTTGTGGGATGGGTTAAGATAGCAGTGGGATGGGCAGGGATACCTTTGGGATGGGTTAAGATAGAAGTGGGATGGGCAGGGATATCTTTGGGATGGGTTAAGATAGCAGTGGGATGGGCAGGGATACCTTTGGGATGGGTAATTGCTGTGGGATACATAAACCTCCAGTGCAAGCATAGTGGGACTGTATGGTCCACCCTCCTAGGTGCCACACCTTTGGCCCTTCATTATCAGTAACAATGTAAGCATTGATCCACACATTTGAACATAAACACAACTCTTTATTAAATTCCCTGTTCATTGTAGGCCCACCCAACATACATGGCCCAATCTCATCAGTGTGATGAGACAGGCTGAAGGAAGCATCCATTAATCATCTATCATCCTGTCTTGCCACTCCACTGCTCCAGCTGGGGAGTTGCACCAGTGTCTCAGGAGGTTGCGCTGCTTCTTCCCTTCATGTGAGGCTCTGTTGGGGCCTTGCACATCCACAGTGTCTATCAGGTTTCACCCTTGCCTCCATTCCCCAGGCTCCATGTCCCCATTGCCTTGTTGGAGGTCCACGAACCTGTTCTGCAACACTGGGTAGCGGGTGTGCATGAGATTGTGCAGGATGCAGCAAGCTTCCACGATCCTCCTCACGGTCTGTGGGAGATGCTGCATGGTGGTGAGAAGTACCTGGAACCTGTTAGCCAGGATGCCAAAGGCGTTCTCCACCACCCGCCTTGCCCTGGACAGCCTGTAGTTGAAGATCCTCTCTTCACGGGTGAGGCATCTGGAAGTGTAGGGCTTCATGAGGTAGGTTCTGAGGGAGAAGACGTCATCCCCCATGATGAAGTAGGGCACATCTTGTGTGTCGTTGGGCAGGGGGTCTGGATCTAGGAAGCCATGATGAGGTTGCGTTCCATCCCCTCCTTGAGGTCACTGGCGTTGTATACCTGGGCATCTGAAGGTGACCCGTTGCCAGAAGCATCGATGTACATGAACTTGTAGTCAGCATCAACCATGGTGAAGAGGATGATGCTGAAGAAGCCCTTGTAGTTGAAATAAGTGGACCCTGACTTGGCTGGAGCTTTGCAGGCCATGTGCTCCAACATCTATGGCTCCAACAGTGTGGGGGAAGTTGCAGAGCAGTGGTATCAGAAGTGGAACTAACCACACACATTCAGTAGCTGAATTTTCACTTGAATTCACTTGATGGTTGATCAGTTCAGCTAGAATGAGAATTGGAATAATTTCTGAGTAAAGCATATGCCATCCATCCACATTGGAAGGAAAAGCATTTGTCTGTCCTCACTGACATCTTCTGAAGCATCATGCTTTTTGTCACAAAGATGAAAATCAGTATAGCAGCACAAATTCTGCAACACCACAACACTTGTACAAGAGAAGTGTGTGAGAGTGTCAGGATGACACAGAATAGCTTTCATCATTCTTGACCTCCTCGGAGTCTTTGAAATTGATCCCCATTATATTTGATTGTTGGTTGACAGCTCCTGCCATTAATTCAAGTAAGAACAAGCAAGTAAAAATGGCTAAGTGCACTAATCAGATTCTTTGATAATACATGTGTTTATTCCAAGATTCCTGATAATCATATAGAATATTTTTTCTGGCTGCGATTTGTGTATATTTCTCTGGGTAAGAGTTCCATTGAAGCCTTCTCATCAAAATGCATAGAATTTCTGAAGCTTGAATTACCACTATTGAACAAAATATAACTTTCTGTGTAGAACAACTCTCTCCCTCCTTCTGCTATAGTACAGTTGGGCCATGTTGACACCCACATACTATTACTAGGCATTACTTCAAACATATCCATACTGTATCCTTATATTGATCTTGTCCTATACTCATGACAGTATGGCTTTAAGATAATTGAAGGAACTTTGTGGGGATTGAGATATTTTGGCAATATTTTTCAAGGTATCCAGTCTAGATAGCAGGCTGTCATGGTGTTCCATGCTGTTGCACTCTTCCACCTTTTTGTTTCAAGAAAGCAACTGTCAAACTCTTCACTGCCTTTGAATGGATCTCATTGGATATATATACCTGTGTGTCTCTGTGCGTTTTACATTATTATAGAATGTTAAATTGGACATAAAAAAGAAATTTTTATTTATTTGATTTCCATAACCACCAATCTAAACTCTTGCATCAGAAGATAGCTATATACAGATACAATAAACAACAACAAAAAGTTCCTTTTTACTGCCCTGTTGGTTTCTAACTTTTTCAAGAGGTATTTTTGCCATGAATGCTATCATAGCAAAAATGCCAGAATATAAAATGATGGCCCAAAATAAAGCAGAAATATTTGTATTATTTCTCCTCCCTGAGTTACCTATTTTTAGCTGGTCTTTTCTCCAGGTAAGTTCAGGGATGCACTGTTTCATTGTTTCTGTAGTTACTTTGGGAAGGAGGTTTTTCATCTCCAGCTCCTATAATTTATGGTACTGTTAAGCCTGTGTTCCCCAACCAGGGTTAGGTAGACAAGCTAAACAGAATGTGCAGCGTTAGTCAGATAGGCACACAGATAAATGAGTGAGCTAAGCTTGTATGTTTATTAACATACAGTAAAAATAACAGATACGCTTGTGCTATCAAGAATATAGTTTATTCCAGTATAGGTTTATGGCATAGTCAAATATCAGTCCAATAGTCATTTACCATGTAGTCAGTCCATTCAGGGATATTCAGTTAGCAAAGTCCATGTAGAATATCCTATGTCAGTTCACTTACAAAATCAGTCCTTTGTTGTCTCTCCCGTTCGAGCAATGCAGTCTTGATTCCAAGCAGTAATCAGGGATCATCAAAGCCAGAGAGAGAGTCAGAGAGAGAGAGAGCAAGCCATAGTCTTGCTACTTTTATATTGTTTTCATAGCCACTCCTTTAATTGCTATTTCCACAGTTCAAGCTGCATACACACTAACATACACTAACTATGATTCATAGTTATTATTTCACCTAAACCAGTTAGGGTGAACAATGTTATCCCTAACAGGTACTATAACCATTGTACAGCTTTAGTATTTTTGATAAAAGTATCCCATTGATTCAACTAAGAGGTTTTTCCTTCCCTTAAAAAATTGCAGACATACTACTGTCATTTGGCTGTGATGAAATAAGATGTAGCAGCCCAAATACAGCAGAATCCCTGATATGACATGGAAAGTTGAAGTGGGAAAGTTATTTTAAAATCTCAATAGGAATGTTTGTTTACCTCCCCATCTTGCTGCAAGGTGACTTGAAATGTGCTGGAATTTGCACTTGTGGTGGTAATGGAAGTAATTACAGAGCAACATCATTTGTTCCTGTTCTCTAAAAATGGTTGCCAGCCTCCTCTCATATCAGTGCAATTGTACAGTGCAAAAAAGGTACTAGTAACTTAGCCATCATGCCTATGTTTAATGATATGTGGAAATGAGTTTGGGAGAAAGGAGCAGGAAAAAGTCACAAATTCGACAATCAGCATGCAAAAGGTATCTCAGCTAGTGGTGGTATTCTACTGATTCAGCCTGGTTCTGGTGTACTGATAGCGCCGAAGATTAGCTGGCAGAGAACCAGTTCGCTCCAAGTCTCTCTGACACTCTGCAGTTGGGCCCACCCATCCGCCTTTGCTCATAGTTCCTTTTTAACCTTTCAGCTGTTTGGCGTGGCAGAGAGGATTACTGTGAAGTACCTTAGTTTTTACTGTTTTAACACATGTGCAAGCTCACATTTGGCACATGCATGCATGTGCAATTGCACGAGTCACGTGATCCCACCCCTGCAGCCACACCCACCAAGCCATGTCCACAGAACCGGTGGTGGGAACTTTTGAATCCTACCACTGATCTCAGCCCACAAAAGTAAAAGGGATGTTTGAAATAATTTAGAAGGGATTTTTCTTAGTTTTGTGGAAAGTAAAAGTAAAGAAAAGAAATGCTTTCAGATTTGCTAGATTCTGCTACTGCAATATTACAATAAAAGTAATGTTAATACTTATTTTTATTTATTTATTTTGGCAAGCAATTATAAGATAACAGGTATAAGTATGAACATAATTACGGATACATGAAATGGATACATATAAGAAAAATAAAAAAAGAAAAAATAGGACAGGGACGGTAGGCACGTAGGTGTGCTTATGCACGCCCCCTGTAGACCTCTTAGGAAAGGGGTGAGGTCAATAGTAGACAGTCTAAGGTTAAAATTTTTGGGGATTGGGGAAGAAACAACAGAGTCAGGAAGAATATTTCAGACAGTGACAACTCTGTTGCTGAAGTCGTATTTCCTGCAATCAAGTTTGGTGCAGTTTACCTTGAGTTTGTATCTATTGTATACTCTTGCATTGTTATGGTTGAAACTGAAGTATTCATTGACAGGTAGAACATTGCAATGTATAATTTTATATACCATGCTTAGATCAGACTGAAGGCAGCATAGTTCCAGGTTTTTTAGGTCTAGAATTTCAATTCTGGTGACATAAGGTATTCTGCAATGAGTAGAGGAGTGGAGAACTCTTCTTGTGAAATATTTCTGGACTTTCTCAACTGTGTTAATATCAGATATGTAATGCAGGTTCCAGACTGATGAGCTATGTTCAAGTATTAGTCTAGCAAATGTTTTGTATTATCTCATTAGTGTACATGTTAGTTGTGTGATATTACCAGAGAAAAAGCTACATAGGATTAGGTTAACAACTCTTAATGCCTTCTTGTCTATGTAGTTACAGTGGGCTCTAGCACTTAGATCATTACAGATGAAAACTCCAAGGTCCTTGAGAGATTTTGGATCATCAACAAGGTCTTGACTATTCAGCTTGCATTTTATTTTCTGATTTTTTTTGCCAATATGTAAGACAGAGCATTTATTTGTTGAGACTTGAAGTTGCCATTTGTTTGACCATTCTGATACATAGTCAAGGTCTTTTTGAAGGGTAGTAGTATTGTCTGTGGTACTGAACAGCTTTACATCATCAACGAAAAGATCACAGTTGCTCTTAATATGATCACAGAGGTCATTTATGTAGAGTATGAAGAGAGTTGGTCCTAGAACACTGCCTTGGGAGACACCACTGTTGACAGGTACAGAATTTGATAGGACACTCCCAATTTTGACCATTTGTTGTCTGTTTGACAGGAATGCTTCTTTCCAGTTATGCAGGTGACCAGAGATACCATAAGATTTTAATTTTAGGAGTAGTTTGTCGTGTACCACTGAATCAAAGGCTTTGCTTTGTAAATTGCTATGTAGATTGTGTCTATTGCTTTGCCCTGATTGAGTTGTGTAGTCCACATGTTTTTGCAGTGTAAGAGTTGCAGATTACAGGATAGTTTTTTTCTGAAACCAAATTGTTTATTAGAGAGTAGGTTGTTTGTCTCTAAGTGGAGGATAATGGATTGATTAATAATTGATTCCATGACTTTACAGGTGATGCAGCATAAGGAGATTGGTCTGTAATTTTCAACTAGGGTGGGGTCTCCCTTTTTGAAGATGGGAATGACCACGGCTTGAGACCATGGGTTTGGCAAGTAGCTGGTCTTGAAAGATTTTTCAAAGATTATGCTTAGAGGTTTGGCTATGGCAATGGAAAGCTTTTTTAAGAAGTAGGCACATATTCTGTCTTGTCCAATAGATAGAGATGGTTTTAGGTTGTATAGTGCTTTTTCAACGTTGTCATCTGTGAAATCGATATGTATTGGATCATTGTAGTTGTCTGTGGTTCAACTAGGAAATATTGGGCATGATCCATTGCTGTTTACAAATACTAAGCCAAAGAATGTGTTAAAGAGGTTGGCTTTAATGGTGTTCTCATTGCAGGCTTTACCATTTGGTCCTTTCAGGGATGGGATGGATCTTGAATCTTTTTGTTTGTTGTTTATAAAATTGGAGAAAGCACAAGTGGAATTGGTGCCTAAAAGGTTTTCTTCTTGTTTAATGTGATAATTGGTGCATTCAGTCTTTATCTGGTGGCATAAATTTATGTATCAACTTTTGAAGTTGGCAACATGAACAGATTTGTTTTTCCACCAAAGTGATTTCTTTTTGGATTGAAGCTTCCTTATTGTTATGGGTAATTTGTTTTTTATGATTTTGGGAGTTGTTATTGGTACATATATTTTGATGACTCTTTTGACTTCAAGTAAAAATATGTTGTAATAGTCTTCAACAGTATTGCATCCAGTGAATAGAAATTGCTAATCAAGGGATGAGAGATTATTGTTTATAAGATCATAGTTGTTGTTTTTTTTTGAAGTTATAATTGGGGATTCCATTGTTGTGATGATTTTTGTGTGGACATATGTTGAGACAAAAGTCAATCATGTTGTGGTCACTGTTGGAAAAGGGTTCTTTAATTTGTTTGTTTGTTACGGAAGCTATGTGGAGGAATCAGGGACTAAAAATTGTTGATGGAAATTAATAAGGTCTCACAACTTTAGATCCTTAAACTGTATAGCTTGTACTGAAATGTAAGGAATCTTGCATGGACATGCAAAAATGGGATATCTGAATACATAAGTTGCCTATCTATCAAGTAACAGACAAGTTTACATTATAGTTGATACTATTGAAAGTATTATTTAAATTTAAATTGCCCATTCTAAATCCTTGACTAGAAATAACAACTTCAGCATTTTCATTAATGACTTGGAAGAAATACCAGCTTAGCATCTGGACTATTGGGAAGATATTTGCATTTTATCTGTATGTTATCATAATCGAACTGCTCAATTTTGTCAAGTAGTCTGCATGGAAGTATAGAGGGAATTGATCTCATGACATATTATGCAATATTATACACCAGGCTAATTCTGCTGATAGCCAGGAGTTTAATCCTGATCATTTCAAGATTGACTCAGTCTTCCATCCTTCCAAGGTCAGTAAAATGAGGATGCAGATTGTTGTGGGCAATGTGCTAACTCTGTAAACTGCTTAGAGAGGGCTGTAAAGCATTATGAAGCAGTGTAAGTCTACTGCTGTTGGCTTAAGCTACATACTGTCAGCATTCTGGTGAATCCTTACAATTTTGCATTATTTTGATAGGATGAAACATCAAGTTATTATGAAGCTTTGTTGTAGTTTTGAACTAATTACATCATTATGTTCCCTAGAGCAAAATCATGTTTACACAGACACTAAGATTTCTCTGAGATTTGGTATATCTGTTGTGGCAGTAATTTTAACTGTTCAGTCATTTCCAACTCTTGGTTACTTTATATCTGTACATATATGCAATTAGGTGCATGTGAGTGTGATCATATTTATATAGTAACAATTCCCATAAGACCTCTTAACTTTCTTTCTACCAGTTGTCATAAAAGTTGAATGTGTTGATTTCCCTTTTTCCCTATCTTTCCTTTTTCTTCTTATAGCATGTCTATTAAATCACATGTCATTATTTTGAAATGTGAACCACCTGGAGTGCTTGGACTAGAATACAATACATAAATGCAGAAATAAAACAAAGAAGCAAGGAACATTTTTTAAAGTGTTTGTCTCTCTTGAAATAAAATTATATAGCATTTCAGCAAGAACAAACCCCAATATTTTTATGTGTTGTTTATGCTTACAAGTGTTCTACTTCTGGACTATAATGGGCTAAGTAAGATAATGGGCTAAGTAAGTACCACGAATATGTAATGCCGGAATGCAATCGGCAATAAGAAACAGGATTTTTTTACACAGTTCTGTTCATTTCTATTCTATAAGTTTTGCCTTAGATTTTAGATACATGTAGGTTTGGTATCAAAGTTTGGTATTTCTGGGTCCTTATCAAGGACCACATTCTTGAACAAGAATTAGTGCCACTACTTAAAGATTCTGATTTTGCAATTAATTCTTTCCTGATTCTATTTGTTCATCTGAGTTTCAATAAACAAATTATCAGAAAGAATAAATTATGGCTGGGTGACCATCATTTGCTTATTTTGGCTAGCACTAGTGTGGATGGCCCTATAGAGACAGGATAACCAAATAAGTAATAGTAAGAATATCATGTATCCCCTTAAGGCACACTACTGAAAATTCTCCATTAATTAATTCTGGTCTGAATCACAAACAAGCAACAATAGATGGCAAGTTTGAGTACTGTCAATACTGGAAAAATTATCACATCACACTTAAAACTATTATATAACTGGTACATTAAACATTTTTTTCTAGCCAAACATAATGCCATATGCATTTATATATTGACCACAAGGATATATTTTTTCTAGATATAGCAGATGAGAGGCAATAGGTATATAATTCAATCAATAAAGAGAAACACGTATGCATTTTCTATATTCTGCTGCTGCTGCTGCTGCTCCTTCTCCTTCTCCTCCTGCTCCTCTTCTCTTTAGAAAATCAAAGGACAGAAAAAGATTCCCTACTCTCATATTTATTTTAAATTGGAGTTCAAATATTTTGAGAAAGAATCAGAATGCAATAGCCACCCAGAGAAGCTATATGGTTATTACATCTTTCCCAGTACAGTCTTTTGGTCTAAATTTTTTCCAACAGAAGTCTACCAAAGATGGCAATTCTACTGTTTTATAACAGGTACTGCATAGTAAGAGTGCCAAATTTATTTTTTCAAGGATGATATATTTTTAATGCCTTTGCACTTGTAAATGTAGAAGGAACATTTGTTCAATGATTCAATGCTTAATAAATATTGAAACCTGGCAATCATGTAATAAATATGGTGTCTAACAATAGTAGCATTTCATCCTGAATCTTGGCAGTGTTCTAACAGCTCACAGGTTATAAATACTAACTTTTTCAGAAGTTAGCAGCAAAACCCTCATTAATTTCACAGTTGTAAAGATTTTTATCCCATGCCATTCAAATAAAAGATGAAGATAGAGATGGGAGAAAAATAATTAGCTACTCACTGATGACTAAGACTTTCCATCCAGAAGGATCTAATGTTGATTCCCCCCCCCCCCCAAGCATACCTTTTCTATGGGCCTGTAACATCAGCATAGCTCCCTTCCCATGGGGGAAAAACAAAAGAAAGCACCAATAAACAACTCCAAACATAAAAAAAAAAAAATTGCTTGCTTTGAGTTGATTTTCCCCCAATTTACCACATGGACCTGTTCCAAGTGTTTTGTGTCTTCAGTTTTTCCTGACCTGGAATGAATATGAAAATATGATGAATAGTAGCTCCTGGTCACTGTATTAGTACATTTATTTGACACCCCCCCCCCCTTTAAAGCCTTCAGAATTGGTGACCATAATTTCATCTTATAGCAATGAATTTTATAGTTTAACTATGTGTTCTTTGAGGAAATGTTTAACTTGTCCTAAGTTCTGTCTGAAGATAAATTTGTTTTGAACAATGGGATATCTAATTCTGCCTGGGAGCAACATTTCCATTCCCAGTATATCTCTTTTCAGCCACATACCAAATTTAATATTACCTTTGAGTGTGATGCTGCTGAACCCGAGCCCCAATCACAATGACAAAGTTTCATTGATGAGTAAAGGCCTTCCCTCAGGTAAAGCCCTGTTGAAGATTTTCTTCCTGGTGATCTATTTAAAGACATTCTATACTGGTGAAATTCTATTTTAATCATATAAGTTTCACTGGTCATTTTTCAGAAGGCTCAAACCTATACAGTGTCATACCAACTTTCAAGAAAGGCAAGCAACATTATCCAGCAAATTAAGGCCAGTTTGTCCCAATCATATCACAGCTAAGAAAACCAAACATTTTTTCTATAGGATAAATTTACACACCTTGGTTATTGACAATAGCCTCCATGCTGAGAAATAGGCTGGATTCTGCCTGGATTATTTCACTATTGATCATTGTTTTCTACTGTTTTATGAGATTAGCAAGTATGCTAACATCACCAAGAGAAAACTTTAGATTGTATTTATGGATTTTTGTTCAGTTTTTGATTCTTTGACTGAAAAAAACTCAAAACACTAGGATATGATACCAGGCTGTTGGAATTGGTAATGCGACTTCACTCATATTCTTTCATTCAAATTATTTTTAACAGGCCTTTTAAATGACTTTGTTATTTCACTAAGGATGTTAAATAGGGTTGACTTCTTTCTCTACTCTTATTCAATCTCTTTATCAATGATATTATCTTCAAGGACACCAAATTCTTCCCAGCCAAAACTGCAGATAGATAGTCTGTTCACCTCTACAACGATAATCAAATCTTACTTTCTATTATATGCATTGGCCTACATAGATTGCTATCTTATTTAGATCAATACTGCTCAAAAACTTCCTTGATTATTAAATTGTAAAAAACAAAAGTTATGTTCTTTGATCAGAATCTTCTGAGACATAAGTGGAGAGTGGGCACCCTGTTGAACAAATAACTGTCTTCTGATACCTCAGTTTCTTACAGTATATACATCATCAGACTGACTCGCATCATATCTCAAAATCAAGACATCTGTGCAATTAAATGTACTATTGAAGTGGTGATACTCAGTGGTGGGATTCAAATTTCTTTTACTACCAGTTCTGTGGGTATGGCAGGGAAAGAATAGTGTAAAATCTCCAGTCAGAGTTTGTATTTACTGGTTCTCTGAACTACTCAAAATTTCTGCTATCAGTTCTCCAGAACTAGTTAGAACCTGCTGAGTAGCACCTCTGGTGATACTCTGCTTCTAATGGTTTAACTCCATAAGCATGCCATCTTCTTGAAATGAAATTTGGCCCTTTTTTATTTAAGGGTGGAACTGTAGGATATTTCTTCAGCAGTTCATCCTGAATTATTTCAAAACAAACTTTTAAAGTCCATCTAGGCAGTTCCAAAAGCCCCTCCCTTCTTTGAATAGAGAGAGGCATTCAACCTATCAGAACATTAATCACTCTTAGGCTCAGTCAAACTCAGTGTTTGATCAAGGTCAAGTCCCTTCCAGATTTTTGACCAACCAACTTGGTCTGATCAAACAAACAAAATATAGGAAACACACCTAATGTACTTGGTTTATAGAAATGAGGGGACTTATCTGCATGAATGGATACTCACCAGAGGCCCTTGCTCATGACAACATTTTGACTTAATTATTAAGGTAATAATTCTCCTCCCTCCCTACTCATGTATATTACTTCATACTTAGCTCTGCTGAGCATTTTTACTATTTTAATTATCTGTTAATAAAGATTTGTTGAACTCCCAAATGAGAGAATGACTGGAATCAATAAATTTGATGGCTATGCTAGATTATTATGTGATGCTTCCCCTCCCCAGTTAACCATCAATCAATCAATCAATCAATCAATCAATCACATGTGATGAACAGTTGTAAAACATGAACAGTGTGTCTTAAGTTCTGTATTCCTAAAAATAAGACATTTTTCTGATGTATAAACTATGGCAAGTATAAGAAAATTTGCAGTTCTTCAGGAGATCATGTTGTATTTTCATACATGTGATGCATGTTTCCATCGGTTTCATGTGGAACAGCATTTTTCAGGTTAATCATGTTGGAAAGTCTGGAATCTGTAAATGTTATAAATGTATTTTTAATTAATCATGCATGGCAACAGACCTTGGAGGTAATACTTTCCCCTCCAGTTTACACATATTAAAATGAATTACAATTGTAGAAACTGGAAGAGGGAAATAATAGTGTAATTTATTACTTCTGGAAGAAGACTGAACTTTTCTTAATGGGAAATCAGAAAATTATAAGCTGTGCAAAGGGAGTTTAGTTTAGAAAGGTTCAGCAGAAAGCATATGGGGAGTTTGTTTTCTTCCCCACCTCTATGTGATGCAAGTCAACAATGATTTCTGAGCTTGTTTATCACATAAATGGTAACCAAAAAATTATTAGACAGTTGCCATGACAGCAAACGCCGAGCTCTGATTGTGCTCTTTTCCTGTAACTGTTAAGACAATGATCAGTCTTGCACCCTTACAGCTAACAGTCAGCTCCTGACTATGGAAGTGACAGATAACATAACACCTAGTTTTTACTGATAACAAAGCAATTTAGAAATATTTATCAGATAGGTTTTTGCTGCTCAAGTGTATTTATGAATCTTAAAGCAGATAATGTATATTTATGACAAACTGAAAGCAAGAATATTCTCATTTTACTTCCACCAGCTTCACAACAGCAATAGAGATGTTAGTGTGAATCAGAGCACAGAAAGAAAGGAAAGGTAAACCACTGTTGACTGCCTGTGCCAGACAAGAAAATACAGAAACAAAAACAAGGCTGGCAGAAAAGACAAGTCTTATCAAAAGTTGGAGATCTAATCAAGCAACACTATATCAAATAAACACACACACACACACATCTTTCTTCATGAGCAATTAATATACATTGATCCAAACAGGGTATATTATACATTTTTGTCTTACTTGCTGTTCAGTATTAAACCACTTAGTAAGCATTCTATGTATGTTCACTTATGCTTTGCTTATGATTATGTTGGTTAAGATTAAAGTGGTATAAACATTTCATTAAAAAGAAACCAAATAAATTAACATATCTTAAACATAAATTAGATAGCACATCTATCAACAATTCAACAATCACTTTCAACAATCAAACTTTAAATCCATATTTCACCCAATATTTTCCACATGCAAGCCTATTCAATTTATCATTCATTTTCACTAAACCAACAAACAAACAACACACTTGGATTCATATATTTATTCATGACCTTTCTGAATGGCAAAAATGTGGTCTGACTACATCTTATCTGACATAATTATGCACTGGCCTTCTCAATTTTTTCCTCACAGTTACTTCTAATATCCTTTCTATCAACATTGTGTCAAAGAACCTCACAGTCACATTAAAGAAACAATTCTTTTGTACCTTTGACATTCATTCTTGCTATCTTTCCCTTTGTACAATGAATGATAATGGTATCCTACCAATCATCAAGCAATAATGCAGCCTATACATACTTTTGTAAAATTGTATTATATTGTAATGCTAATAATTTTGTAGATTTTTGCAAATTTTAGGATTTAATGTTCAAAATCTGGTAATCCTTAACATTGGGAAATATATCCATTGACCTGGATGTAAACTGGTAAGGATATTCTATCAGGATAATTTCTCCAACTTACCTATACTTCGTTTATCAGCTGTCACTAAATATTCATGTATCACAAGAACAAAGGACTCCAAGTCCTTGCCTTAAGCCTCCAAAAGTACTCTGACCTATAGTCACTGACCTTTTGTTCTTCTAAGTATGTCTATAGATATGTCTGTATGGAAAAGAAATATTTAAGGTTGGTGTTAACAGTGCCCTGGCAGGTGTTTGAAATCCTTGGGACTCACAGGCACAATCGTGCCTTTTAGATTGTTCAACACTGCTCTCATTACCTCAGTTGACCATTTGACTAATTGGGCAGGCTGCTTTAAACAGGTTGATGAAGTTCTGAAAGACTATGGATAAGTAAAATGAATGCAAGAGCAACAAAATATACCTAACATTATTTCTAATTAATGAAATGACAAAGCATTCTTGACATATGGCTTCCCAACATTTGATTTAAAAATTCTGATTGGTGAAAGCATGGGATTTGAGATAGATTGGGAATGAAAATTTAGTGGAAGGAAAAGTAGTACCAAAATATTTTTAACTGATATAGTTGATGCTGTCAGACTGGCTACTGAAAGTGGGCATTATAAATAATTCTGGTTGGTTCTACCTTCAGATCAAAGTTAGTGAAAGCCTTGCATGTTTCAAAATAATGCAGAAGTTCATTGCATCCTACAGAAGCCCTACTCTGCTGTATGTTAAAGCAATCCATGTGAGTTTGGAGTCCCATTAACTTTAATAAGTGGATTTCTTTAAGCAATTGCTTTGAGGTTTGTATAGAAATTTGAAAAACATTGAGCTGCTTTCATGAATATCAGAGATGTGTTGTACACTTATGAAAGCTGTTCTGTCCTGGGAATAGAAATACTCGAGACCGGTGTTCATCAAACAGCTCTTTATTATAAACCAACTCAGTGACTTCGTAACAGAACATTGCTGGAACCGCGGCAGCCCTTTTTTTAGCGGCTGCTCGTGGCTTGTGGCCAATGACAGCTCTTTAAGATTTCCTGCCGTCAGGCGGGCCAATTGTAATGGTACTTTATTAACCTATTGCGGCCTGCTCGGCCAATCAGATTAAAGTATTTAGAGTATTCTAATTCTTATACACAACAAAAGCCAAAATATTATTGAATCATTTTTGAATTCTGCAATACCCCAAAACTAATAATGCAGCTTATTTCAGTGTGAATTCACTCTTTACTTTACTCTATGAGATAGGATTCCATATCCAGTTTGCAGAAATCCAGATGAACTGTAGATATTTCTGTATTTTTTGCCTGCATATAATGATTATTTGTGCAAGTGGATCTGGTAGTCTTCCTGCAGGAGAAAATTCAGAATACAGTAGCTTTCAAATTTGCTAAAATGCAATTAAAGATTTGTAACCAATTATTGCCTTCTTTTAACAAATGAAGTAGATCAATTCACTACATTTAAACATCAATAAATATAACTCTCTTGGATAATAACTTTTATTATTTTAAGAGTTAACAGTTTTGCAAACTTTTCTTTTAAAATAATGCATTTTAGAGAAGTGTCATAAAAATTGAAACATCTTATCTTGGCTCATTCCAAGCCACAAATAAAGCCAAACATAGGTTTATTCTCCCAAAGTTATCCAATTGCTTTGGATGGGCATCTTTGCACCCTTTTTTGTTTTCCTTTTTTAAAAAAGATTCTGAATATTAGATAATTCAGTGATTATCAATGGAATGAAATTAGCTTATTGTGTACTGCATGTACTGCATTAGTTTATTGCAAGCAAAGTTTTCCCTATCTCAGAGTAAAAGCAGATGGCTCTTTATTTACAGCTAAACAAATGTCTCTTTATCTAGAGCTAAAACTGGTATGTTTTAGACACTTCTTCCTTTACAGGGCCTGCTATGTGATGTCTCTATTTTTTTCAAATGAGAGGGCTAGCATTTTCTTTTTATAAAATGGATGTTGCCTACACTAGGGCTGTCAAACTCCCAGCCCACGGGATGGATGTGTCACACACTGGCCATGCCCATGCCTGGTTTAGTGAAGGGGAAAAAAGTCCCAATACATCACATGACACTGCCATGATGATATGAGTTTGACACCCCTGATCTACATAATCGTTAAATATATGAGAACATGTCCCAGAAGAATTTATTATTCTTGAATAGATTTTCTTTTCTTTTCACTTCTTTTCAGGAGTGAAAAGGTTGGTATATAAATTTAAGAAATAAAAAAAATCTGGGGACACAGAATTTTCCTTTGATGGTATAAAATGAGAACATTGTTTAGAAAATAGCTCAATTTCCATAAGTATTAGGAAATATATTGATTCTTGTCATCCTTGCAGAAAAACAGTGCCTTGAAATTCTGTTCTATCCTTTTCTTACATATTTATTGTTCAATGTAAAGGAAATGTGTGAGTGAAACAAAGAAAATGTTTGTGAAAACTGTTCATTCACAAAAGCTTCCTCTGAAGTAGTAACACTCAGAGACATTTTTACTAGTTAGTGAGAACTTAGCCCTAAGGCTAAAGAACATATTGACATGCATTTTAATGGACTACTGTCAGCCTGAGTTGCCTGGAATTGTTATCTGTACAAGGAAAACACATGTGCCTGGGAAACACAAGTTTCCTGGGAATTTTGAGCACAGAATGAGATCCAAAAGCCATTTGTATACATTATTTGTTTTTTTTACTTATATTTGATGTGAACATAAGATATCCAGCCATCTAGAGTGAATGTGACACCTGGAAGTGGCATTTACTTATACATACACATGGAAGTAAATATTTGTTTACCTTATTGTTTGTTCCAGCAGAAGTGGCAAATCTTAATCTCTGGTTTAAAATGTACTTGATTTTTCACACCATTTAATGAATTTGGTTAATGACTCACATCTCCAGTCCTTGGATTAACTAATGTGCTAAGTAAGCTGTAGAATTGCTCTCCAGCTCAGTGATTTTCACTCTTCAATGAACTTCAACTTTTAAAGGACACTTTTATATCTTGGTTTGAGTTCTGCTATATTAAATACTTACAACTTGCTGAATCAGGACAAAAGGGTCTATACAGCCCAGCTTTCTGTGTCATACATTTAGGAATATCATAAACATGGATAAAATGATTTTGCATCATTATTTATTGGGCACTCTACTTGTCTGCAGAATTACTCTTGCAGGGTCAGTCTGGGGCAGTCACTAGGACCACAGGTTTAGTCTTCTGAGCTTTTGACTTGTGCTGGAGCCCATCCTCAGGGAACTTCTCTCTCACCAGAATGTATGCCATGAGTCCAAAAATTTGGAAGACTAAACCTCTGGTCCCAGTGACTGACTCAAATTGGATCCTGCAATGTTATCCTGGGATACATACATTTGCCTTCATTCATGAGAATCACTCTTGACTGAACAGGTAGAAAGAGATGGGAATGTACACAGCTATCCCATTTGCCATTGTGATATAGTCAAGACACAACATGAATGGAATTGCAAATACTTACAGCTGTACATAGAAATATTACATAATGTAGAAGTAGAAATTTGCACAATCAGAACCCACACATTTAGAGGAATGCTTCTTAACCTTGG
>BLBF01000018.1:58919467-58942331 GCA_015471245.1 Laticauda colubrina | reverse complement strand
TGCGTGTAATTCTGGGAATTTGTCTACATATCTTAAAGTTGCCCAAGTTGAATAACACTGTATCAGAACAAGGTTGCATAACCAGAGGGTGCAGAAATTTCCTTGAGAGAGATTTCCAATGCTACCACTTCAGCTGCATTAAATTAATTAATGATATCAGCTATATATTTACAGTTTGGTGAACAATCCTGATAGGTCACTGAGAGAATAACCTATGAAGCTGAATATTGAAAGGCTTTCAGAAGGAGGAAATCAGTCTCTAAACCAGGCTAGTGAAATTTCCAAATGTACAATTGGCTACAGAATGCAGGTCTAGTTAAATATATTCTTCTGAGCTCTTCTTAAATTCTTACCCTGCATATAAGAAGTAAGGAGTTGTTTTTTGGGACTGTGGAACACTCACCAAATATTGCACACATAAATATTGGGAAAATCTTTCTAGCAAGAAGCACCAACTAGCTGTTTTAGTTGTAACAATTATACCTTTTTTCTGGGAGAGGATATTCTGATGTCTATAGTTCATGCATTGGTAATCTTATACAGGGGATCACTATACCATGCTTTGTTGTGGTGTAGGGATAGGCTTAACATGTTCTTAGTTTAAAACAGAAGGGTACAAGTTCCACTGATTTGATTGCAGCAGACTTTGCAAAGCATATTAGGGCCTTGTTCTAAAAGTAGTGTGGACAATATTCTAAAGATGAATGAATTTTGTTAACAACTTTCTGTTCTTCATTTATTTTTATCACCCTTTTCAAGCTCCACTTTTAAAGGTAAGCAGTGCTACCCTTTTATTTCTAAGGAACTTCCTTGTTTTGTTTTGTTTTTTGGCCTGGGAAAAAATAAACCTCATTCCCATACAGGAACTTTTGCATACAATGTCATGCATGGAAGTATTTTTACTTGTTCTTCCTAAAGCCCCTGTCAAATTGCACCAACGGATGGAAAGAGGATGTAAAATGGACAAAAAAGATTGCCATCCATTGGTTAACGCAGTGTATCTGTTCTGTACTCACTGCCTCCATTTTGCTTCCTCTCTATCCGTCCAGCATCCGTTCATTGATGTTTCATCCACTCAGAAAGTTTTGAACTGCTCAAAACTTTTGAGCGGAAAATGTATCCAATTCGTCCGTTCTGCATCCGCTTTGCATCCGCTAGGCATCCGTTCTGCATCCATTACGCATCCGCTATATCCGCCAGGCATCCGTTCCTCATCCACACAACTCGCATCTGCTCGGACGCAGGGAGGAAGCGGAACGGATGCCTAGCGGATGCAGCATGGAAACAAAGCAATTAAAACGGAAAAAACGTTCGCAGAGGGGACCTATCTCGGATATTAAGGATGTCTAGATAATGCATAGAGGATGCCTAGAGGATGCAAAGGGACACATAGTGGAAAACCTATATTGCCTATAAAAAGGGGGAGCAACTCACCTGGATCTCACTTTCAGACCAGCAGACCAGCTGTGCAGACCTCTGCAGCCTTCATCTGACTCTTGCTCTTCCACAGCATCCAGTCATGTCAACCGTGGATCGTAACAAACTCCTTTTGGCAGCCACCATCATTCTGCAACAGTGTGAAGCCATCTACAGGCTCTGTGAACTCTACTATGGGAAGAAAAAGAGGCGGCCAAGAAGCATCTGGGTCCGAAGATGGATTGGGAGAAGAGCAGAGTATGGACTGTACAACAAGCTGATGGTGGAGCTGAGGAACGAAGACACTCGTGCATTCCAGAACTTCATGAGGATGCCTCCAGCCATGTTTGATGAAGTTGTGCAGCGGCTGACACCCAGGTTGACCAAGCAGAGCACCAACTTCCGGCCTAGCCTGGACCCTGGGCTCAAGGTGGCACTCACTCTGCGCCACCTGGCCTCAGGGACCACCTACAGGAGCATGCAGTATGGCTGGAGGGTGCCACACAACACCATCAGCATTGTGGTCAGAGAAGTGGTTCAGGCCATCATCAAAGAATACCTAGAGGAGCTCCTCCAGTACCCCTCCACTGAAGAAGGATGGAAGAAAGTTGCAGAGCAGTGGTATCAGAGGTGGAACTTCCCCCACACCGTTGGAGCCATAGATGGCAAGCACGTGGCCTGCAAAGCTCCAGCCAAGTCGGGGTCCACTTATTTCAACTACAAGGGCTTCTTCAGCATCGTCCTCTTCACCATGGTCGATGCTGACTACAAGTTCATGTACATCGATGCTTCAGGCAACGGCTCAGGTTCAGATGCCCAGGTATACAACACCATTGACCTCAGGGAGGGGCTAGAAAGCAACCTCATCGTGGGCTTCCCAGATCCAGACCCCCTGCCCAATGACACGCAAGATGTGCCCTACTTCATCGTGGGGGATGATGCCTTCTCCCTCAGAACCTACCTCATGAAGCCCTACACCTCCAGACTCCTCTCCCGTGAAGAGAGGATCTTCAACTACAGGCTGTCCAGGGCAAGGCGGGTGGTACAGAATGCCTTTGGCATCCTGGCCAAAAGGTTCCAGGTACTTCTCACCACCATGCAGCATCGCCCAGAGACCGTGAGGAGGATCGTGGAAGCTTGCTGCATCTTGCACAATCTCATGCTCACCTGCTACCCAGTCTTGCAGAACAGGCTCGTGGACCTCCAACAAGGCAATGGGGACATGGAGCCTGGGGAATGGAGGCAAAGGAAAAACCTGATAGACACTAAGGATGTGCAAGGCCCCAACAGAGCCTCATGTGAAGGGAAGAAGCACCGCAATCTCCTGAAACACTGGTGCAACTCCCCAGCTGGAGCGGTGGAGTGGCAAGACAGGATGATAGATGATTAATGGATGCTTCCTTCAGCCTGTCTCATCACACTGATGAGATTGGGCCATGTATGTTGGGTGGCCCGACAATGATCAGGGCATTTAATAAAGAGTTGTGTTTGTGTTGACATGTGTGGATGATTATAACATTATTATTGATAATGAAGGGCCATAGGTGTGGCACCTGGGAGGGTGGACCATACAGTCCCACTATGCTTGCACTGGAGGTTTATCTATCCCACAGCTATTACCCATCTCAAAGGTATCCCTGCTCATTCCACAGGTATCCCTGCCCATCCCACTGCTATCTTAACCCATTTCACAGATATCCTAACCCATCCCAAAGGTATCCCTGCCCATCTGACAGATAACCCTGCCCACCCCACTGCTATCTTAACCCATCCCACAAGCATGCAAAGGCTTAAACCATTTCTAAAAGTTTCCACCAAGACTTTATTAAAAAATAGAAATGAAGCAAGTGTGTGAATCAAAGATAGACTTTATTGAACAACAAGCTGTAAAAGAAAAATAACCCAAGTCAAGTGTCCAAATAAAGTCCACAGGTAGCCAGCCAGCCAGTCTCTGGCACTCCTCTTGGTCACTCAGAGGTGTGCCCAGTCTCATGGGTGAAGGGTCCAAGTGCTGTGGAGGTGGGTGCTGCTGGAGTGCTGGTCTGAAGCACCACTGGGGTGCCTGACCCCGAGAGGACAAAAGGTGACAGTGTGTTGAGAAAGCTCTCGGATAGCTGGCTCAGACCTGTGATGTTGAGAGCTCCTTCCTCCATGCCATGGGGTGTCAGCCCCAGTACCGATGACAGATGTACTGAGGACGGACTTGGCTGTGGGGTGGAGGAAGGAGCAGTGTAGTGGGACTGTCTGGTCTGCAGCTGGGTGAGGACTGGCGTTGGTGGCGTCAGTGGCATCAGTGTCGTGGGTGGCATAGTTGGCATCAGTGGAACCGGTGGCAACGGTGTTGTCCGATGACTCTGTGCCTGGACTGGGAAGGGCTGCTGCCTGTGCTGCTGGACCTCCTGGTAGACGTAGCCCTGGTAGGTGAGGGCCTGTGGGAAGCCTTGGAATGGGAGGGACATCACCTGGGCTGGAGGAGCAGACCTGGACTGGGTGGGAGCAGGTTCCTCTGGATCTGGAGGGTTGTGAAGCGGCTCGGTGATCCGGTCCTTCACCACCTGGTACTGGGGTTCCGCCATGTCCCTGAGGGTCTGGTTGACATCGGTGAGGAAGGGCTTGCGGTTGGAGGATGAGGAGTTGGTGTGGACCAGCTGAGAGAGGAGATCTATGCTGGTCCAGATGGTGTCCCTGATCTTCAGCATGACAGCGTGGCTCTGCCCCTCCTGCTGTCTGGCTCTCTGCCTTTCTGTGGAGCTGGAGCTGGGGGTGGATGCGGGTACGGCTGTGGTGGTCGCGCCGTCTCCTTTCTCCCACCGCACCAGGGAGTCCTCCACGCGCTCCACCATGGTTACAACACCTGTCCGCGGGTTCTCCGCCATGGCATGCTCCACAGAAACCTGCCTGGAGACAGGAACTGACTCTCAGCCGGAAGAGAACTGGCTCTCAGCAGGCTGCTGGAGAGAGAGTGTAGACAGAGGGGCTGCTCCTCGGTGGCGGATCTCACCCTCCAGGAAGCTGCACCTGGCCATGACATAGGTCTCTCTGTCCATCAGCTTAACCGTGGCCTATCCAGATTTCTTCAGGTCCAGCTTCCCATACCAGGTGTGCATGTGCTTCCACTAGCCGAGGAGCACCTCTGAAGTGTAGTCCATACTCACCACCTTCTCTCTCAAAGCAGCATGCTTCCGCTTGGTGTCCCTGTACAGCCAGTGTCCCTTCCGCCACAGATAGTCATTCTCTCTCAGCCACTCCAGCACCTCATCCTCGTGTTCCTCCTACATGGAGTATTGCCTCCTCTCCCGTTGTTGCATATGCCTCTTCCTCCCTTTGGCAGGACCAGATGGGCCCTCATCAGAGGGGCTCCCAGGTAGTAGGGGCTGCTCCTCCACACCACCAGCAGCAGCAACACCAGCAGGACCATCATCATCATCACCAGCAGGATCATAATAATCATCATCAGCAGCAGCAGCAGGATCATCATCATCATCTGCAGCAGCAGCAGCAGCAGCAGCACCAGCACCAGCACCAGCAGCACCACCACCACCACCACCAGCAGGACCAGGATCAGCAGCAGCAGAGTAAGAACCAGCAGCGCCAGCAAGACCAGGAGCATGAGCAGGACCAGGAGCACAAGCAGGACCAGCAGGACCAGCAGGACGAGCAAGACCAAGAGCATGAGCAGGACGAGCAGGACGAGCAAGTCCAGGAGCACGAGCAGGACCAGCAGGACCAGCAGGACCAGGAGCAGCTTCAGCAGAGTAAGCACCAGCAGAAGCACCACCACCAGAAGCAGCTTCAGCAGAGTAAGCATGATCAGAAGCACCACCGCCAGGAGCAGCTTCAGCAGAAGCTCCAGCACCAGAAGAGTGAGCCCGAGCCGTAGAAGCCCCAGCAGAAGCAGAGTCAGGGATAGGGGGTGGGAGGATGGCCCTGTCCCTCTTGCCAGGGATGGCGGCAGGTTGCTGAGGCTTTTGCTTCTTCCCCATGGTTGTGGGGTTGCTGGCTGGCAGGGAGGCTGGCAGGCACCAAGGCTGGCAGGAAGCCTTGCAGGAAGCCTGGCAGGAAGGCTGGCAGGAAGGCTGGCAGGCAGGCAGGCACCAAGGCTGGCAGGAAGGCTGGCAGGAAGGCTGGCAGGAAGGCTGGCAGGCAGGCAGCCACCAAGTCTGGCAGGCAGGCAGAGAGCAAGGCTGGCAGGGAGGCTGGCCAAGAGGCTGGGAGGCAGGCTTGGAGGCAGGCTGGTAGGAAGGCTGGCAGCAAGGCTTGCAGGCAGGCATGCAGGCAGGGCACGCAAGTACTCAATGTATCCGGCAGCAGGTCTTTCCTCGGAATGGTGACCTGCTTGGGAGCTGCTTCCCTTTATATCCGCGGGGCTTACACAATGCATTCCCCCCCCGCAGGCGCAATTAACGCTCTACATCCATTCGGTTTCTGCTGTGCATCCGCTAGGCTTCCGCTCTGCATCCGCTTCATCCGTTGTGCATCCGCTAGGCTTCCGCTCTGCATCCGCTTCATCCGCTGTGCATCCACTGTATCCGTTCCGCGTCCGCTTTGCTGAGGTCCCCCAGAAGCCTAGCGGATGTGCCATCCGCTCCCACCCGCTTCCATCCGCTGGGCTTCTGTTCCGCATCCGCTTTCCATCCACTCTGCGTCCTCCCCGCGTCCGTTCCTTTCCGTGTTATCCACTCTGGTTATGCAAATTTTTGCCCCTTTTGAGAGCGGATAACAACGGATGGAACATTTTGCTCATCTGTTGTGTCCTTTTTACTAACGTTTTGCATTTGTTGGGCAGTGTGACAGGGCCTTAAAATAATTAGTTCTTTTGGTATAGCATTGATGGAAAGCTTAAAGGAAGATGGAATAAATTGCATCTCAAAAAAAAAAGTGTATTCTTTCCAATCCTGATTCTTTGGTAAGCTACATTTCCCAGGGTAATGTTGGCAGCAGAAATGGGTAGGACTGATATAATTTAGGGGCAACTGAGGGCTTGACACTTGCTTAGGCATTTGGCTCCAGGACCTATTTTTGTTGACCACCTGATTAAGTTGCCACTGCATGAATGGAAATAGGAAAAGTTGTCAAGAATCAGATATTATGACACCAAGAAAAGAGGAATTGTGTATAAAATAGTATAAGTAAAGTATTATTGAAAAAATAGACCACAACCAACTACTTGATATATGTACATATGTGTGTGTGTGTGCACATATGTGTGTATGCATGCAGGTTTGCATGCACATTTAAGAGAAGCCCTGGTCTCTGTGGAAGGTCTGGGCAGAAGACCTGAACAGAGGTTCTTCCCCCAATGGAGAAGCAGTCAGTATTTGGCTGAATGGTTTCAGGATGAGATCAAGCCACATTTAAACACGCTACAGTAAATTCTAACCCACTCCTTTCTTTTCACACTCTCTTGTGTCAAGCCCATGAATGCTGGAGAGGGATGGAGAAAAAGGAGAGGAACAGGAGAGCTAAAGGAGGACAGTCTTTGGGAATTTAGAAGGAACCTGATACTGGGAAAACACCATTATTATATTGTACATACCTGTTGTAAATACCTGCTATAAATGACATCATTGTAAATAGTAAACAGCACAAAACTTTTAAGTATCTTGTTTCCTGTGTGAAAAGCATATGCTTTCAGTTAAAAACACCAACATCACACTGTGACAGACATAATAAAAACTTTCATCTGCCATAATTGTTATAGACACTTACCAGTTTTCTAATTGTGTAATTAATACAACAATGCAAATAGCATTTATTGCTGGGGAAATTAGATAATAGTTCTGGCAACAAACTGTGCTAAGGAGGTTAAAAGTGATAAAGCACTTATGAAGCACCCACAACATTGTGCAAAATCTGGATATATCTTCATAATAATTTATCAGACTGCACAGTTGCAAAGCTGTAAATATGGGCACCTCAGCTAGCCCCAAACATTTGTCTACTTGAACTGAAGAATCAAAGATCATCTTCCCATTTCATAAACAGAAGCTTAAGCAGAGTATAAAGCCATCTCCTGCCATTCCATAATCTCCAGCATCTGTAGGCTCAAGGGATCAGCCAACAATTCTCTGCTTTCTGAGATGACCTAAAATGAGAAGGGAAAAGGCAATTGAGCTTTGGCAGCTAAATATTTATTGCTCCTGCAAGTTGTAGAAAAGGATTAGGCCCTTGATGGTGAGAAATTGACACCAGATAATTACTGTGTTATCAAGGCAGATTTGCTAATTAAAAACTTCCAAATTCTTTAAAACTCCACAGCAAAATATTCATGGATGTGGCCTATCACGACTTACTCTGTGCTTGGTTCCTTTTTAATTTTTATGTCATATCTTCTCAAGCACTTCAGGAGTTTCAGTTAAGCCTTGTTGCTCTTCTGAAAGGCTAATCCAGATCTCTCCCCCACTAAAAAGCAGCCATAATTCAGAGCAGAACCAGCTGCTCTGTTCAGCACATGTTACACAAATCCATGGGAAAACTTCAGGTAAATAAATGCATACAGAAGAGGATATTTTGAAATGAAAAAATGATCTCTTAGCAGATATAGAGAATGAAAAATATTGATCTTCACATAAGATAGAAAAACCTTGGGATGGAGCTAAATAATAATTTTCCATGTACAATAACAAAATGAGTACTGTAAGCTCTGATCTTTTTAAAATTAAATTCTCAGAAATAAAGATTGGGATGATAACAATAATAACCACAGAACCAAAAGCACATTAATATTAAGTCATTAGTGTCTGCAGTGATGGTAAAGCCCCTGTCCCAGTGCACCAACGGATGCAAAGAGGATGTAAAACGGTAAAAAAAGCTTGCCATCCATTGGAAAACGCGATGCATCCGTTGTGTACTCACTGCATACGTGTTTCATACGCTCTATCCCTCGAGCATCCCTCCACTGAGATTTCATCCATGCAAGAAGTTTTGAGCTGCACAAAACTTTTTGAGCGGATGAACTTTCCGCCGCGTACGATGTACATCTGCGGCATATACGGGCAACAAATGTTCTATGTCCATTATCATCTGTTAAACGTCCGCTGTATCCTCTCGGCATCCTCTGGCCATTCCCTCAACTCACATCCGCTGCAGGTGAAAATGGAAAGAGGGAGGAAACAAAAGGTACACGGACCATCCACACAGCGTTAGTTGCACGGAAATAGAAAGGATGTAAGCATATGTATCTCATATATAAAGGATTAAAATGGACAAAATGTTTGTGTCTGGGATGTATCTTGGATATTTAGGATGACTGCAGAATGTCTAGAGTATGTAGAAGGACACCTAGAGGAAAACCGATATGTCCTATAAAAAGGGGGAGGAAATCACCTGGATCTCAGTATGAGTCCAGCAGCCATGGTGTATAGACCTCTTCACCCTTGGTCTTGCTTTTCCATATCATCCATTGTTCTCCACCATGGACCATCACACATTCCTTATGGTAGCTGCGATCATTCCTAACCAGAACCAAACCCTGTTCAGAATGTTTCACCTTTAATACAGAAGGAGAAGAAGGAGACGTCCAAGAGCTGTGTGGGTCTGAGGATGGATCATGAGAAGAATGGAGTTTGGACTGTATGACCTGTTGATGGTGGAGCTGAGGAATGAAGACCCTCGTGCATTCCAAGACTTCATGAGGATGCCATCAGCCATGTTTGATGAACTTGTAGAGCATCTGAGACCCAGGTTGACCAAGCCGAGCACCAACTTCGGTCCCAACCTGGACCCTGGACTGAAGGTGGCACTGACTCTGCGCCACCTGGCCTCTGGAACCACATACAAAAACATGCAGTGTGCGTGGAGGGTGCAACACAACACCATCAGCAAAGTGGTCAGAGAAGTGGTGCAGGCCATCATTGAAGAATACATGGAGGAGCTCCTCAAGTGTCCCACCACTGAAGAAGGCTGGAGGAAACTTGCAGAAGAGTGGTATCAGAGGTGGAACTTCCCCCACACCGTTGGAGCCATAGATGGGAAGCACGTGGCCTGCAAAGCTCTAGCCAACTCAGGTCCACCTATTACAACTACAAGGGCTTCTTCAGCATCATCCTCTTCGCCATGGTCGATGCTGACTACAAGTTCATGTACATTGATGCTTCAGGCAATGAGTCAGCTTCAGATGGCCAGGTATACAACGCCAGTGCCCTCAAGGATGGGCTGGAACACAACCTCATCATGGATTTTCCAGATCCAGACCCCCTACCCAATGACACACAAGATGGGCTCTACTTCATCGTGGGTGATGATGCCTTCTCCTTCAGAACCGACCTCATGAAGCCGTACACTTCAAGATACCTCACCTGTGAAGAGAGGATCTTCAACTAAAGGCTGTCCAGGGCAAGACGGGTGGTGGAGAATGTCTTTGGCATCCTGGCCAACAGGTTCCAGATACTTCTCACCACCATGCAGCATCACCCAGAGACTGTGAGGAGCATCGTGGAAGCTTGCTGCATCCTGCACAATCTCATGCGCACCCGCTACCCAGTGTTGCAGAATAGACTTGTGGACCATCAACAAGGGAATGGGGACATGGAGCCTGGTGAATGGAGGCAAGGATGAAACTTGATGGACACTGTGGATGTACAAGGCCCCAACAGAGCTTCACATGAAGGGAAGAAGCAGTTCAACCTCCTGAGACATTGGTGCAACTCCCCAGCTGGAGAAGTGGAGTAGCAAGACAGGATGATAGATGATTAATGGATGCTTCCTTGAGCCTCTCTCATAACACTGATGAGATTGTGCCATGGTCCATATGTGTGGCAGCTGGGAGGGTGGACTATGCTTGCACTGGAGGCTTATCTATCCAACAACTATCCTTATCTATCCCACAACTATCCTTATCTATCCCACAAGCATGCAAAGGCTTAACCATTTGTTCAAGGTTTTCACCAACACTTTATTCAGTAAAAAAAATGAACCAAGTGTCTCAAGCAAAGATAACCTTTGTTAACTTTCTTAGGTAACCTTTATGACTTTATTAAATAAGCAAAATGAACCAAGTAAACTGAATTAAGTGTGTCAAGCAAAGATAACCTTTATTAACTGTCTTAAGTAAACTGTATGACTTTATTAAAAAAGCAAAATGAACCAAGTAAAATGTCTTAAGCAAAGATAAAGTGAAAAAGTAATAACTCAGTCTCTGGCACTATTCTCAGTCACTCTGAGTCATGTCCATGGTCTCAGCTGTTAAGCAGGCAGGGACTGTGGAGGTGGCTGTGGCTTGAGTGCTAGTCTGAGGCGCCATTGGGGTGTTTGGCCCCGAGAGTACAACAGTGGATGGTGTGTTCAGGAAGCTCTCAGAGAGTTGACTCAGTCCCGTGAGGTTGAGAGGCCCTTCATCAAGTACCTGGGATGTCAGGCACAAGACTGATGACAGATTGTTCGTTGAGCGGCTTGGCTGTGGGGTGGAGGAAGGAGGAGTGTAGTGGGGCTGTCTGGTCTGCAGCTGGGTGAGGTGTGGTGTCTGTGGCATGCGATGAACCTGAGCCTGGACTGGGAAGATCTGCTTGTGCTGTGGGAAGTCCTGATAGTCGTAGCCTTGGTTGGTGAGAGGCTGTTGAAAGCCCTGGGAGGGCTGTGACATCACCTGGGGTGGAGGACCAGACCTGGACTGGGTAGGAGCAACTTCAGCTGGGCCTTGAAGGTTGTGCAGAAGTGCTGAGATCTTCTCCTTCATCACCTGGTATTAGGCCTCAGGCATATCCCTCAGGGTGTGGCTCATGTAGGTGATGAAAGTGTGGCAGCTGGAGGATCCTCTGTCCAAGTGGACCAGCTGAGAGAAAAGTTCTGTGCTGGTCTTCATCATGTCCCTGATCTCCACAGGACAGTGTGGCTCTGGCCCTCCAGTCTGCCTCTCTGCCTGCATCCTGTGGAGCTGAGGGTGGGGGTGGGGGTGGGGGTGGGTTGGCCTTTGGTGGCTGCTGCTTCTTCCTCCATTTTGAGAGGGGATCCTCCAAGTCCACCGGCATGGGGAGTGCAGCTGTCGGGGGGGGGGGGTCTCTGCTGTGGGGCCCTCTGAATACACATGCCTGGACATACTTGCTGTCTCCTAGATGGAAGAGGACTGGCTGTCTGTGGGCTGTCTGAGGGAGAGTGGTGTCAGAGGGGTTGCTCCTTGGTGGCGGACTTCACCCTCCAGGAAGCTACACTTGGCCATGACGTACATCTCCCAGTCAGTGAGCTTGACCGGCCTGGCCAGATTTTTTGAGGTGTAGCTTGCCATACCAGGTGTGCTTGTGCTTCCATCATCCCAGGAGTACATCTGCAGTGTAGCTCTCTGTCTTGTTTCTCCAAGCTGCCTGTTATTTCTTGGTGTCACGATAGAGTCTGTGGCCCTTTCTCCACAGGTACTCATTCTCCCTCAGCCATTCCAGCACTTCCTCCTCATGGTCCTTGGAAATGGTGTACTGTTTCCTCTCTTTCTTCTCCTTCCCTTGCCTCTTCCTCCCTCTGGCAGGGGCTTCAGCTGGGCCTTCAGGGCCTTGAGTAGCAGGGCCTTCAGCAGCAGGGATTTGAGGGCCTTGGGGCTGGTCCACCACAGCAGAAGTAGCAGTGGCAGCACCACCACCACCAGCAGCAGCACCAGCAGCAGCATCAGCAGCACCAGCAGCACCAGCAACACCAGCTGCACCAGCAGCACCAGCAGCTTCAGAGTCAGTGCCAGTGGGTGGGATGCTGGTTCTGTCCTTCTTGCCAGGGCTGGCACAAGTATGCACCAGCTTCCTCTTCTTCCCTGACTGACGAACCATGGTGTTCTTTGAAGATGTATGTGGCAGCACATCTTTCCTCTGAATGCTGACTGCATCTGAGCTGCATCCTTTTATATCTGCGGAGGTGATGTAATTCATCCTCCCTGCATGCGCAGTGAATGCTTTGCATCCGATATACATCCACTCGGCATCCGCTTTGTTTCCTCTAGGTGTCTGTGATGCATCCATGTCCTCCGCTATGCATCCGCCCCTTCATCTATGCGTTCCGCTTTGCAATTCTCCCCCGGAAGCCCTTCGGATGTGTCATCTGTTTCCATCCGCTGTCATCCGCTAGTCTTACTATGAGCATCCATTTAACATCCCCGCTACGTACTACCCACGTCCGTTCTTTTCCGTTCTTTTCCATTCTGTTAATGCAAATTTGGGGCACTTTTTGGAGCGGATGACAATGGATGGAGCCACCCCCGAAATTTTGCTCGTCCACTGTGTCCTTTATGCATACGTTTTGCGTCTGTCGGCCAGTGGGATCTAGCCTTAAAAACAGGCAAGAGAATGATCTGGCATAATTATTGCAGCCCTTTCCTGCATGCATTGTGAATACATGTACAAAAAATGTGGGGCTTGGATCACAATGCCATAATGCCTATTTTATAGATACAGATTAACAGAGTTGGACAGGACCATCTCGTAATCTAGCCTAACCCCCCCTGCCCAAGTAAATCCTATACATTTCTGATAGCAGTCCAGTCTCTTCTTGAAAGCCTCCAGTGATGATGTTCCTACAACTTCCAAGGAAAAGCTGTTCCATTGGTTGATTGTTCTCACTAACAGAAAATTTCTCCTTATTTCCAAATATCTCCTTGTTCAGTTTCCACCCATTATTCCTTGTCTGGCCTCCAGGCACTTTAGAAAATAGCTTGACCCCTTCCTCTCTGTGGCAACCTCTCAAATATTGGAAGACTGCTATCATGTCTCCCTGGTCCTTCTCTTCACTAGACAAGACAAGCCTAGTTCCTGCAACTGTTCTTTGTATGTTTTAGCCTCCAGCCCCCTAATCATCTTCTTTGCTCTTCTCTGCACTCTTTCTCGAGTCTCTCAACATCTAGAGTCTCAATATTGTTTAATCTGACCTTCCTTGATTATATTGCAGTGTCAAATGCATTTCTTTTTTAAAATATTACCAAAGCCAATGATATAAAGTAGCAGATTAATAGCCATCAATGTCCCATAGAATATGCATTTTCAGCAGAACAGAAAGAAGCAAAACAAACCATGCAGAAATGTACATTTTAGATGGAACAGCTCAAGGAAGTTCAACTGATTTGCTTGAAAATAGATTTCCACTACAGCAGGTCAAAAGTACAGAAGCTTGAAATCAACAGGTGCAGTTTTCTCCAGCATCTCATTAACGGGAAATTTATACACTGATTTTGCTGGTGGAGAATATTTGTAACTCAGAGTTGAAATGAAGGATCCTTGGTGCTCTTTCAGCTTGGTTGCAGAAGTTTCATTACCCAACCTGGGTTACATCCTCAGTGGTAGTGAGTGAGAGAGGTTTGCTCTTAATTTATATTCTAGTGGCTTACCCTGTTGGTGGGAGTTGTCTTGGTGGTTCTTGGTTTGGCTGTTTACTGTTAGTTTATTTGGCAGTTCTTTGATTGGGGTATTATCAGGGGTGGGTTTCTACTAATTTGCACCTATTCACCAGAACTGGTTGTTAACATTCTAAGCAGTCTGGAGAACCGGTTGTTAGAAGAAATTATTGGCCTAATCCTGTAAGGAAGGCGGGAAGGAAACATTCTGGTGTTGCTTACAGAAACTGCCTCTCTGTTAACCCTTGTTACATTCTTGGCAGGACTAGATTTCCTGTCTCAGGAACTTCTCTGGAGTTTTTTCCCCTCCTTTGCTGGTACTTTGCTTGTGTGGAGTGACCACTCAAAGTTACAATGGTACTAAAAAAAGTAACTTATGTCCATTTTTCATACTTATGACTGTTGCAGCATCCCCACAGTCATGAGAGGCCAGGCGAAGAGATACATGCCTTGATGTGAGTGATATTGAGCTGGCCAATAACATGACCACCAAGCCATGTCCATGAAACTTATCATTAGTTATGGCCATAGCATGGGGTCTTTATTTCTCCCCTTATATTCAATATCCACTTTACAATTTGTTTTGTTGTTGCAAGTGTTCTGTCCGGAAAAACGTGCCGTAGACCGGGTTCCAGTAAACAGGTTTTTTATTAACAACAAGCAAACAGTAGTGGAACGGTTTGGCTAAAGCCGCGGCAGCTCTTTTATACAGGCTTGCCTGCTGGCTTGTAGCCAATGGTAGCCATTTAACTTTGCCGCCTTTAAGCGGCTCTTTGGATTGGTTCTTAGTGAACCAATGCACTACTGGCCTTTCTGGCCAATCAGGTTATACCACTTGGACTCTACTAAGTTATACAGAACACCCCTCCCCCCTTAGTTTAGTCCTACGTGGGTGATGTAATCGTGAAGGTAGGTGGGGCTTCTTCTGACTCGACTTGCACGGTTCATTTTCGCTGGGGACTTCGAGCGGTCTGGTTGGGACTGCTGTCTCTCCGGCTCTTCTCCATGGAACTGCCTGGAAGGGTGAGTCAGCAAGGTTGCTACCGCTTGAGTTGCTCAGGCCGGTGGCTTTGCCGCTCCCTCCTGGCTTTCCCAGGCAGCTCGAGCTGGCTTGACTGGCCCCTTCCAGGACGGGTTTCTCTTCATTTGGATTATTTCTGCTGGTCTCATCTAACCGTAAGTGTTCTTTTTGCTCTTTTTGATTGGTTAGATGTTCTGGGTTTATTTTTAAAAGTTCTTTTTTACCCTCTTTATTATTTCTTTGTATTCCCCCCCCCCTTTGGTTTTGTTTTCATCGATTTTTATTGTTTGAGGTTGCGCGGTCGTATTTCGCTCGATATTTCGGGAATGAAGCTGGTCTATGTGCTGCTTCCACTCTCTGCCATTGTCCACAGTTAGATGGTAGGACCGGGGGCCTGTTATTTGTGTGATTGTGGCTGGAAGCCATAGAGGGTCCCCGGTGAAATTTTTTGTGTAGACTAGGTCGCCGATTTCAAATGTGCGGAATCGGCTGGATGAGTCGGGGGGTTTTTCACAGGTGTAATTTGGGTGCAATCTATCTAAATGTGATCTGAGTTTCCTCCCCATTTACAATTCTGCCGGGCTCTTGTTCGTTATACTACTGGGGGTGATATGTTGGAGGGTGAGTAAACAGTTTATCTTGTTTTGGACATCCCCCGGTCCATTTTTTTCTAGGCCTTTCTTAGTAAACCTGACCATTCTCTCAGCTCTACCATTTGCCGCTGGGTGGACTGGCACGGTAAGTGCATGCCGTATACCTAAAGAAGCTAGGAACTGTTCAAATTGTATAGCGGTTAGTTGTGGCCCATTGTCAGACACTAGGACATCCGGCAATCCATGGGTTGCAAATAGTTTTTTGAGTTGCTTGATAACAGCGTCGGTTGTTGTAGATGACATTACTATAACTTCCAACCAATTTGAGTATGCATCTACGACAATCAAAAATGTATGCCCCCTAGTAGGACCTACGAAGTCAATGTGAATCCGAGACCAGGGGCCTCATGGGGTCTCCCAGTCCCGTATTGGTGCTTGCGGTGGTGAGGGCCTGGTTCTCTGGCATTTATTGCATGTAGCAACCCAGTATTCAATATCTTTGTCTAAGCCAGGCCACCAGACATAGTTCCTGGCCAGGCTTTTCATTTTTACTATGACTGGGTGGCCTTCATGAAGCATATCCAACACTTTTGTTTGCAATCTGGAGGGAATTACCACCCGATCACCCCATAACAGACACCCCTTTTGTATTGACAGTTCAGTCTGTCTGGTCCGAAAAGGTTTAAAGTTTTCAGTTTTTTGGTTTTCTGGCCAGCCTTAATTACCCAATTTAAAATACGAGCAGTCACTGGGTCTTTGGCAGTGGCTCTGGCGACATCATTTGAAGATAGTGGCAGTTCCTGGCAGGCTTCTATTTGCAGGGTGGTAATCATTGGAGCTGGGTCTTCTTCTGTTGTTGGCAGTGGTGTTCAACTTAATGCGTCTGTATGTGGGATTTGTTTCCCAGGTCGATGTATCAATGTGTATGAGTATGCAGCTAGGAATTCTGACCATCTTGTCATTTGGGGAGATAAAATGTTTGGTGTGGGTTTGTTTCCCGCCAAAATTCCTAGTAACAGTTTATGGTCAGTTACAATGGAAAATGTCCTCCTATAGAGGTACTCGTGAAAACGTTTAACTCTGGCGATGATTGCCAGGGCCTCTCTGTCTAGTTGGCTATAGTTGCATTCCGCTTTAGAGAGTGTTTTCGAGTAAAAGGCGAAGGGTGCCTCTCTCCCGTCGGGCAATTGGTGGCTCAGGATGGCACCGACTCCAAATGGTGAGGCATCACAGGTGACCGTCAATGGAAGTGTGTTACTAAACTGAATAAGAATGGTGTCTGAGGTTAATAAGTTTTTTATGCCTTGGAATGATTTTTTTTCTTTATGACCTCAAGTCAAACTAGTTTTCTTATCCAGTAAATGATGTAATGGTTCTGCTATCGTTGCTTTGTGGGGGAGGAATACGTTATAGAAGTTTATAAAACCCAAAAATGCTTGCTATTCCGTTTTGGTTTTTGGTTGTGGTGCGTTTTTAATAGCCTTGACTTTTTTTCCTATAGGGTATATACCCTCTCCATCAATTAAAAAAAAATTTGACGTGATCAGTCATTAGGCAGCATTTTTCCTTTTTAATTTTCAGGCTGGATTCTCTAAATTTTTTTAGCACTTCTCTTAGCCTTATTTCTAATTGGGTCGTGTTTTTGGCTGAAATTAGGACATTATCAAAGTATGGAATGACCCCTTTAATTCCATTTAATAGGCATTCCATGAGGCTTTGGAAGACGCCTGGGGCAACGCTTACTCCAAATTAAAGTCTGTTACATTTGAATGCCCCTCTGTGAGTTACTATTGTCTGCGCCTCGGCTGTTATTGGGTCTACTGGAAGTTGTTGATATGCTTGGGCTAAATTGATCTTGGCAAAAATTTTCCTTCCCCAAGTGAGTGCAGTAAATGTTGCACGACTGGCACTGGGTATGCACTTTGCTGCAACGCATGGTTCAAGGTAGCCTTGTAGTCTCCGCAGATGCGTACCGACGCATCAGGTTTTACAGGTGTTACTTTTGGTGTCTCCCATCTAGCATGGTCAATTGGTTTTATGAGCCCTTGCGCGATTAATTTGTTTAATTGTTCATCTATTTTGGCTTTTAACGCAAAGGGGACTCGTCTGGCATTTAACCTTCTGGGTGCTATCTGGGGATCTAAACTAAAGGAAATTGGGGTCCCATGGTACCTGCCTAGAGTGCCATCAAAGACATCCTGGAACTCGTGTATCAGGTTTTCCTCCCAATCGGTTGCAGCTACTCGGCTCACTCCCATCATTCCGATGCCCAATGGTATGAAACATTCGATGCCCAGGAGACTGGGACAGTTCCGGTCGACTATAGTTAGTGGCAGGACTTCAGCGTGCTACTTGTATGTTACTCGGAAATGTCCAAGACCTACCACAGGGATTCTGTTTCCTTGGTAGTCCTTTAAAATTAATTTTTGTTTCTAGAGTTCTTTTAATTTAATATTTGGAACTAGTCGTCTGATTGTGTTCCAAGACACCATTGACAGGAAGGATCCTGAGTCAACTTCCATCTCGCAAGGGCTTCCTTCAATTTTTACGATTTTGACTTTTTTCCTGCTTTCCGTTTGGGTGCTTCCGATAGTGACAGTTTGATGGGTCTTTGCTCAGTTGCTGGTTCCTTTGCTGTGCTCCCATTTTCTATCGGCTTGCCTCGGTTCAGTTCTTTGTGGGGAATTACTGTGTTTGCTAGGACTGTTATTTTTGCGATTCCTACAGACTTTCTCGATGTGTCCCCTTTTCTTGCAAGCCCGACAGATGGCATCAAGGAATCTGCACTCGACTTTAGGGTGGTTTCCCCCGCAGCCAGCGCATTCCCATCAATTTCTTTTTTTGCGCCTTTTTTTGTTGGCGTACAGGTGGTGGACCTCATCATCATCGTCTTCCGTTTCTGATGATCCATCGAGGTCTTCATGGTGTGTGGTAGCGGGAGCTTGCTTCTTTCCTCTGAGTAGGGTCGTCGTGTCATTATTGGCATTCATCAGCTTCATCTTGGCTGCTGACTTTTTTGCAGCTTCTGCAGCTGTGGCTTCTGTGATCGCTTCAGCCACTGTTATTTTGGGTTTATTTAGTAATTTATTTTGTAAGTTAGAGTCTCTTAGACCTAAGACAACACGATCTCTCATGGCTTCATCCATGTTCAGGAACTCGCAAGCTCCACCCAGGTGTCGGAGAGCCACCATGAAATCAGCGATGGTCTTGTCTTCCCTTTGATCCCTTTTGTAGAACTCGTGCCTTTTAATAAGATTTGACACCACTGGGGCATAGTGAGCCTTTAGCATTCGGTGAAGCTCAGACCAGGTCATCTGTTTCACATCTCTGGGCTTCGCCAATGCCTTGGCCATCTTGAACACGGTTGGCCCACAATGCGTTAGGAAGACAGCCCTCTTCCACTGAACCGCTGATCTCTTCTGAGATTTCCTCCATCTTGTTGCTCTCTAAGAACATCAGGAAATGGTCTATGTATGATTCCCAATCCTCTTTGTTGGGATTGAAGGGTGCAGGTGGCACGTTACTCCCAGCCATCACTTCTAGCCTGAATTTCTTTGCCACGTGCTTGGTCTCACATTTTAGAACAATCCCATCCTCATCGCCAGTGTTCTGTCCGGAAAAACGCGTGGTAGACCGGGTTCCAGTAAACAGGTTCTTTATTAACAACAAGCGAACAGTAGCGGAACAGTTTGGCTAAAGCCGTGGCAGCCCTTTTTTCAGGCTTGCCTGCTGACTTGTAGCCAATGGTAGCCATTTAACTTTGCCACCTTTAAGCAGCTCTTTGGATTGGTTCTTAATGAACCAATCCACTACTGGCTTTTCTGGCCAATCAGGTTATACCACTTGGAATATCTTATCTACTAAGTTATACAGAACAGCAAGCAATTACGTTACCAAGGAACACCGCTATTTTGCATCCTCTATATCTCTTAGTTGGACACTTTTTATTCCTCCAAGAAAAAGGATAAGTGGCAGTAACTAACATTTTGCTGTATGTGTGTGTGTGAGAGAGAGAGAGAGAGAGAGAGAGAGAGAAAGGGAGAGAGACAGAATGTCTACATAAGAGTTGTGAAAAAAAAAATACATTCTGTGAAGATTTTAGAAAATATATCTCTAAGATGATTTTTCATTTAATTTTTTTTGTCCTTCATCTTGCTTTCATGTTCCTAATTTTCATGTTATGAAAATTGAGTTTGAGAAAATAGCTGGTATACTATTTTGTGACTTTTTCTTTTAATATAATAAAAATGTGAAAAGAAATGAGCAAAAATAGCCAATTAGGACAATAAGATCTGGGCACAAGTTCTCATAAAGGAATAGTTATTTTTTTGTTTTCTAATGCCCCAGTTGTCTACTTTTGCACATTGTTACTTTTCCTTAACAGAAATCAGCATCTCTTTGTAAGCCAAAAGCAGCAAGATATTTTTTAAAAAAAAAAATACTTTCCACTTTCTTTCTGAAGTGTGTGTATGTAAGGGTGTAGGTGAATCCAGACATGGATGAACGGCAATGCAACAGCACATTTGTGACTGAGGAAAGGTCCTAGAAAATCAAAACAATAATATTATTAAGCTTTACAAATAAAAACATACCCAATTATTTTCATGGGTCTCTAATCATTATGTGCTAAAAGTTACAGATTCATTTTGAAAGTACACAGGAAGAAAAATTCAATGGCTTTGCCTAGGGCTTTGAAGGAAAATAAAATGGAATGTAAAATGTCAGAAGTGCTGTATGTTTCCATAGCACCCATACCTACAGTTATAAAATACATAGCTAGAGAGACGGGAAGGCAAAATCCATATTACTCTCACTTAGAGGGCAGAGTACTCACTAGAGCACAGAATTATTGACTTCTCTTGCAGAGAAAGGTTAAGACTTATATTTAAGTTGCCAGCACAACTCAGCTGAGCAGAAGAGGTCACCCATGTTCAACCTTCAATAGCCCGTTACTGTTTTTGTAATGTTTCAGTAGCTGACCAATGAACATAAGTAGTTTTACATTTCTTTAAAAAGAAGTTATCTCAAAAGCCAAGATATTTGATTATATGGACTCTCAGTTTACTAGATCTTTTGAACTTTGATCTTCTCAAAGATGTTTCCAATCACTTTTATTCTGAGATGCAGATTTTACAGGGGTGAAAAGTATCAGATGCAAATGAATACATACAAATATGACAACAACAATCCTTTTTCTGCTGGCATTTTAAAGAAAGCAAAAAAAAAAAAAAAAAAGCAAGAGTTTTCAAATTACATCAATCTGCAAAATGCCAACTTGGCATTAGTGGCCTCCACAGCAAAGATGCAAGGAATGGTTAATTGTAGTTCATATTTGTCCATGTACTGTGTGCTCATTTTTTATAGTTTTGCCTGGCAGATACACTTTTTGCAAACCTTTTTCCTGAATATAACATTTGTTAATATGGTAGGCAAAAATGACTTAATTTTTTTAATTCTAGTACAATTAGGTCATATTTGGAAGTGGTGCAGAAAGACCCCCATCCCTAATTTACTGTGATATAAGAAAGAAGAGATCAATAGCACAATCAGATTTGCAAGATTCTGTTATTATAACTATCTCACTAAAAGTAGTAAAAAGTACTTTTAGCTTTCATGCAGAATTGATTTTCTGAGCTGATTTACCTAGTGGGATTGACAAATGAAAATCTAAGGGTGGACCATTCATGGGTCTGTAAGTGTTATGGTTGAGATCCACCCAACTTGTCAGATCTCAATGTTAATTCCCAATCCTCAATCACTGGATTCTCAGTGGCCTGGCCTCTGTCTGTTACCATAACAAGACAGACACAGACTTCAGAGAGTAATTAGGACTGCAGAAAAAACAGTTACTACCAACCTGCCTTCCATCAAGGACCTGTATACTATACAAGACAAAAAGAGGCTGTGAAAATATTTACACACCCCTCACATCCTGGACATAAACTGTTTCAACTGCTACCTTCGAAATGATGCCATAGAGCACTGCATACCAGAACAATTAGACACAAGGACAGTTTTCCCCCGAATTCCATCACCCTGCTAAAAAAATAATTCCCACAACACTTGTCCAACTATTTACAAGTCTGCATTACTATTACTATTAATTTTCTCATCACTCCTTATCACCCACCCCCTCCCACTTGTGACTGTTTGACCGTAACTTGTCGCTTGTATCCTTACAATTTATATTGACTATTTCCTACTATGATTCGATCACTTATTATACCCTATGACTATTACTAAGTGTTGTACCTTATGATTCTTGATGAATTTATTATATATAATAATGAAGTCTCATTCATCATCTTCAGGCTTGTTTCTTCAGCTCTGTGCTTCTCAGAGTAATGTGAGCTTGCAGCTGCTTCTTCCTTTTAACTGCTAGTGGGGGTGTGACTTCATTGGTTGGGGGGTTGGCTGTGTTCTGATTGGTAGGTGGGTTGGCTGTGTTCTGATTGGCTGGGGGTGTGTTCTGTTTAGGTGGGGGTTTGGTTGTGCTCAGGTTAGTCTTAGTTGCTGGGAGATTTAAGCTGGTGAGCTGTGATCCTGTTGTTTGGCTTCGTGGTTGTGGTCGTGCCACATCTTCATGGTGGGTGTGAGTCTTTTTTCTATGTGGAAATGTGGTGGTAGCATCTTGTGTGGCACTGGTGGGTGTGGGTCTGGTGTCATTCTTCATGTTAGGTACTCATTTATTAATGAGGGCAGGTTTCCAAATGAAAGGCACTACAGACAAAATCAGCAAGATCCTCCAAAAACACAACATTAAAACAGCATTCTGCACAAACAGAAAAATATCCACCATCCTAAGAAACCCTAAAGACAAAATTGAGTTAGAAAACCAAGGAGTATACGAAATCCCTTGCACATACATAGGACAAACTAACAGAAGAATTAGTGCACGCATTGAAGAACACAAGAACTCAATCAAAAAAGAAGAAATGACCCCTCCCCTGGTCCAACATCTCAAAGCCACAGGACATGAAATTGACTATCGCCAAAACCGAACACTTCAACAACAGAATAATCAGAGAAGCCATACAGATAGAAAAACGCCCACACAGCATGAATAAACGAGATGATACCTCCCGCCTACCAACCATTTGGAAACCTGCCCTCATTAATAAAAGAGTACCTAACATGAAGAATGACACCAGACCCACACCCACGAGTGCCACACAAGGTGCTACCACCACATTTCCACATAGAAAAAAGACTCACACCCACCATGAAGATGTGGCACAACCACACCACAAGCCAGGCAACACCTGGGCAAAAACAGACTCCCTCTGATAGCTCCAACCCAAACACCCCCCCACCAGGCACCCAGGTGAATGGATAGCAACCGTCCTTTCACACGAAGCCAAGCTTCACTGAAAGCCTCCAACACAGGAACAGAGTGTTGCCAGCCAATCAAAGCCACAAAACAGACAGAAGAAACCAGAAACACCAATCAATCAAACTCCAAGTCCAATGAACACAGATCCAGGCTCCCAGCCAATCAGAATGGACCAGCCTCAAATTTGAAACCAGGAACTAACT
>BLBF01000018.1:58893233-58914467 GCA_015471245.1 Laticauda colubrina | reverse complement strand
ATGGCTGGAGGCATCCTCATGAAGTTCTGAAATGCCCGAGTGTCTTCATTCCTGAGCTCCACTATCAGCTTGTTGTACAGTCCGTACTCTGCTCTTCTCCCGATCCATTTTCAGACCCAGACGCTTCTTGGCCGCCTCTTTTTCTTCCCATAGTAGAGTTCACAGAGCCTGTAGATGGCTTCGTACTGTTGCAGATGGATGGTGGCTGCCAATAGGACTGTGGTACGATCCACGGTGGACATGACTGGATGCTGTGGAAGAGGAAGAGTCAGATGAAGGCTGCAGACGTCTGCACAGCTAGGCTGCTGGTCTGAAAGTGAGATGCAGATGAGTTGCTCCCCCTTTTTATAGGCAGTATAGGTGTCCCTTTGCATCCTCTAGGCATCCTCTATGCATCCTCTAGACATCCTTAATATCTGATATAGGTCCCCTCTGCGGACGTTTTTTCCATTTTACATGCTTTGTTTCTGCTAGGCATCCATTCTGCATCCGTTCTGCATCTGTTCTGCGTCTGTTCCGCTTCCTCCCTGTGTCCGAGCGGATGCGAATTTCACGGATGCGCAGCGGATGCCTAGTGGATAGAGCGGATGCGTAACGGATGCGTAGCAGATGCGTAGCGGATGCAGATTGGACGAATTGGATACATTTTCCACGCAAAAGTTTTGAGCAGCTCAAAACTTTCTGAGTGGATGAAAGGTCCATAAACGGATGCTGGATGGATAGAGAGGAAGCAAAACGGAGGCAGTGAGTACATCGCGTTAACCAACAGATGGCAAGCTTTTTTGTCTGTTTTACATCCTCTTTGCATCCGTTGGTGCAGTGTGACATGGTCTTTAGTGAGATTGTGATACTTAACACACTGACTTATGTAAGCGTGAAAAGAATGACTTAAATTAATTTATACCAGACTTGCAAATAAGTTTCGTTACTGTTTTCTTGCACAGTTATGTGACTCTTTTTTTTTTGTCCATTATGAAACTAGTTCAGCCTCATCCTAAGCCAGTTCTCTTAATAGCTGGTCAGTTTAGCACAGATCTGTTGAAACAGACTGGATCAAAAAATCAATGCATAAATCATTTTATACATCATGTTCAAAGAAATTGAATACTTTAATTCAAATATAGGCAATTAAATTGGGGTAGGTGTAGTATTTATTGACCTTCACATTCAGGGGTGGATTTATGTATGCATACAGAGTCAGCCACTGAAGTGCATAAATGTATATTCCAAGGATTTGCAACTGTTTACCAATTAAACAATACTTCTTCGGAACACAACTCTTGTATTTAAACTAGATTGCCTCTGGTAGTTCAACATACTAGGTATATTTGTACTGCAAGCTAAAACTTGGTGAGAACATTTGTACTTAAAATATTGTGCGAATTGAGCCTTTTTGGTTCAGCGTACTGCACAAAACCCTGAAAATATGTAATTCAGCAAAGGTGAAATGTGTGAATGCAGCCTATCTGTTTCCCTTGTCCTGCCTTTGTACTATTGTGCTGAGTTACTTCCTGGTAGCTGTTTTCCCATTATCTACCTTATTCAGTTCTTCTACAAAGTTCCATGTCAGTATAATAAGTAGCAGATACAGTTGCTACAGTACAGTGGTTTGTTTATTTATTTAAGAGACTTACATGGCTCCCATCATGAGCCATAACTTTGGGTAACAGCAGAGTTGTCATAGCAACAGAAAAAAAATATCCCAATAAAAATCAATATTTGAAGAAAAGAACAATTCCAGTTGCCTTAGACCAACAGACATCTGTGCCGAGAAAAATAGCTATTGGCTACAGCTTTACCTTATCTCAATGCCTGCAGGAAGAGCCTGCTTTTGAATGGAGACCCAGTAAGCTTTCCTATTCACCTCCCTATGATTGGCACTCTATTACATGTGGACAGCATGCATATTTTTTACTTTTCCATCAAAGGGGGGACCTACATATTCAAGAATCCCTCTACCATTGGACCATGTACACAGCTGTGTCCGACAGAAGAATGAAAGACAATGCAATTGCTCCATTGTACTAGCAGTGCAATGGTGGGGTATGAGAAGGAAAGCAATTTTGCTATTTAGTTGAATTATACTGTGCATTGAAAATGATTAAAACCTATAAGATTCATTATCTTTGCAATGGTATAAATTATTCACTATCCAGTTTAATTAGCTTTGCAACAATGATATTATTATCTTTACAAAAATCACCACATGTGCCCCATTTGCCCTGCATCTGCTAATAGCAGGCAGTGATTATGCCAGACAATAGGGTGCAATTCACATCCCACTGATACTAATTATAGAGCTGCCATACATCTAAATGGACCTGGACAGTACCCAACACTGACAAGTACTGTCTTTTTTAAAAGACAGAAGTTCTTAATGCAGGCAGTTTAATGCCAGTTTTATAAAACTGTAACAAGATGAACATTTCACTGGTGTAAAAACTGCAGGCAACTCAACCCCTGCTATTGGTGTACTATCTTGTATCATGCCACTATCTGTTGCTAAAGAGTAAAAGAGGTTTGGTTCTATATTCTGTATTTAGGCAGGAACAACCCATGACTATGCTGTTATCATCCAGCTCTAGTCAATGATGATTGAAACAAGCTTATTTTAACAACAGAAGTTTGTAATTATCTTGGTACCAATAAATTTTGAGTAAAATATAAATGTTAAAAAAAGAAACACCCAAGCACATGGAAGCATCATAAAAGAATGCAGAAAACTGTTGTTTCATTCTCCAATAGTTAGAAAGTACTCTGGGCTCAGAACTTGAAAAATGCCAACATCTACTATATTGTCTTTTTAAATTAGGGAAAATGAAGAAAGGAAAATTAATTTGCCATGAAAGGTTGGACAAATTCATATCCTATATTTTTTTTTATAAAAAGCAAATTCTCTATGCCTTAAGAAAAGGACATTTCAGGAAGTGGGTGAAATTGGGGCAGTTTTTCTTCAATAATAGCAGATATATTGCAAAATGTCATGTAGATTTAGCCAATCACTTTCAGACTTCCCAGCACATTTCTAAGAGGTTTCAGAGCAGGTGGGTGACGGTGGTAAAGAAGACAAAAGTTTAGTTTTCTCTTTCCTTTTGGAAAATTTTTAGTCAGGCTAAAATCCTAAATAAGATTCTTTGGAATACCCTGACTGCTTGATTTGTGGATCAGGAATTACAAATAACAGACCAGGACCACTTATGGCCCTTTTTCTGGATGAAGCTTGTTCCGTCCGGAAAAACACGAGGTAGACCGGGTTCCAACAACAAAGTCTTTATTAGTTAACAGCAGTTGAAAAACAGAACATTGGCTCAAGCCGTGGCAGCCTTTATATAGGGTTTCGCCTGCCAGCTTGTAGCCAATGACAGGTATTTAGTTTTGCCGCCTTTGAGCAGCTTCGTGGATTGGTTCCTATTGAACCAATCCCAATTCAGGTTTTTTAGCCAATCAGACTCCTGTATTAGGAGCCTACTATTCTTTATACAGAACACCCCTCTCCTCTTGGTTTAGTCCTACGTGGTGACGTAGTCGCGCAGGTAGGTGGAGCTTCTTTTGACTCGACTGGACTTGCGCGGTTCATTTCTGCTGAAGACTTCGACCGGTTCGGATGGGGTTGCTGTCTCTCCAGTCCTTCTCCATGGAACCGCCTGGAAGTGTGAGTCAGCCATTTTACTGCTGCCTGAGTTTCTTAGGCTGGCGGTTTTGCCGCTCCCTCCTGTTTTCTCCGGGCAGGTCGAGCTGGCCTGGCTGGCCCCTTCGAGTGGACTCTTCTAGCAATTTTCTTCTAACTGTAAGTCTCTTTTTTGCTCTTTTTGTTTGTTATTGTATTCTGTGTTTAATTTAAACAGTTCTTTATTATTTTCTCGTATATCCCCCCCCCTTTGGTTTGATTTTTGTTGTTTTTTATTATTTGTGGTTGTGTGTTTGTACTTCTTTCTATGTTTTGGGACCGAAGCCTGTCTATGTGCCGCTTCCATTCCCTGCCGTCGTCTATGGTTAGTCGGTAAGGCCGGGGGCCTGTAATTTGCATGATTGTTCCTGGAAGCCATAATGGGTCCCTGGTAAAATTTTTGCACAGACTAGGTCACCGATTTCAAATGTCCTGAAATGGGTGGAGGAGTCGGGGGGGGGGGGTTTCTGGTGTATAGTTTGGGTGCAATCTGTCTAATTGCGACCTAAATTTTCTTCCCATTAGTAGTTCCGCCGGGCTTTTATTTGTTATAGTACTGGGTGTGATATGCTGGAGGGTGAGTAGGCGATTTAGTTTATCTTGGATATCCCCAATGCCCATTTTTTCTAACCCTTCTTTGGTAAACCTGACCATTCTCTCTGCCCTACTGTTTGCAGCCGGGTGGGCCGGCGCAGTTAGGGCATGTCTTATACCTAGGGAGGCTAGGTATTGTTCGAATTGGATACTCGTTAATTGTGGCCTGTTGTCGGACACTAGGATGTCTGGCAGGCCATGGGTTGCGAAGAGTTTGTCAAGTTGTTTAATAACTGTTTCAGTTGTCATAGATGGCATAATTTTAACCTCCAGCCAATTTGAGTATGCATCTACGACAATTAGGAAAGTATGTCCCTTAGTAGGACCCGCAAAGTCAATGTGGATTCGTGTCCAGGGGCCTCGTGGGGTTTCCCATTCCTTTATGGGTGCTTGTGGTGGGGAAGGCCTGGTTCTTTGGCATTTGTTGCAAGAATTTACCCAGTATTCGATGTCCCTATCTATACCCAGCCACCAGACATAGCTTCTAGCAAGGCTTTTCATTTTAACAATTCCAGGGTGACCTTCGTGAAGCATACCCAGTACCTTAGTTTGTAATTTGGGAGGGATAACTGCCTGATCACCCCACAACAAACAACCTTTTTGAATCGAGAGTTCGGTTTGTCTGGTCCGAAAAGGTTTAAAGTTCTCAGTTTTTTGATTTTCCGGCCAGCCTTTACCTACCCAGTTCAGTACACGGGCAGTCAATGGGTCCCTTGCAGTGGCTCTGGCGACATCATTTGCAGATATTGGTAGATTGGGGCATGTCTCTATCTGCAAGGTGGTCATCGCCGGTGCCGGGTCTTCCTCTATAGTCGGTTATGGTGCTCTGCTCAACGCGTCTGCATGGGAAATTTGTTTCCCGGGACGATGTGTCAGAGTATAAGAGTAGGCTGCTAGGAATTCTGACCATCTAGTCATTCGCGGGGACAAAATGTTCGGTGTGGGCTTGTTTCCCACCAAAATTCCCAGTAGCGGTTTATGGTCCGTTACTATGAAAAATGTTCTTCCATATAGATATTCGTGGAAGCGTTTCACTCCGGCGACGATTGCCAGGGCTTCTCTGTCCAATTGACTATAATTACGCTCGGTTTTAGACAGAGTCTTTGAATAGTAGGTGATGGGTGCCTCTCCCCCATCTGGCAATTGGTGACTCAGGATGGCACCGACTCCAAACGGTGAGGCGTCGCAGGTCACCATCAATGGAAGTGTGTTACTAAACTGGATAAGAATGGTGTTTGATGTTAATAAGTTTTTTTATTTTTTGGAAGGCTTTCTTTTCTCTATAAGCCCAAGTCCAAATTGTTTTGTTATCCAGTAATCGGTGTAATGATTCCGCTATTGTCGCTTTGTGGGGTAGGAACACGTTATAAAAATTTATTAGTCCCAAAAATGCCTGCAGTTCAGTTTTGTTCCTTGGTTCTGGTGCGTCTTTAATAGCTTTGACTTTTTTGTCAGTAGAGTGTATACCCTCTCCGTCTATTAAGTAGCCTAGGAATTCGACGCGATCAGTCATTAAACAGCATTTTTCTTTTTTTTACTTTTAGGCCAGATTCTCTGAATTTAGTTAGTACATCTTTCAGTCTTTTTTTTAGCTGGGTCGCATCTTTGGCCGAAATTAGGACGTCATCGAAGTATGGTACGACCCCTTTTCTACCATTCAATAGGTGTTCCATGAAGCTCTGGAAAATGCCTGGGGCTACACTCACTCCAAATTGGAGTCTGTTGCATTTGAATACCCCTTTGTGGGTCACTATTGTTTGTGCTTTAGCCATTAAGGGGTCTACTGGGAGCTGTTGGTAAGCTTGTGCTAGATCTAGTTTAGCGAAAACTTTTCCTCCCCCAAGAGAATGTAATAAATGTTGTACGACTGGCACTGGGTATGCGCTTTGTTGCAATGCATGGTTCAGGGTAGCCTTGTAGTCTCCGCAGATTTGAACCGACCCGTCTGGTTTAATTGGTGTTACGATTGGCGTTTCCCATTTAGCATGGTCAACAGGTTCTAAAACCCCTTGGTCTATTAATTTATTTAGTTGTTCCTCTATTTTTGCTTTTAGAGCAAAAGGAACTCATCTGGCCTTTAGTCTTCTAGAGGCTACCTGGGGGTCTAGATTAAAGGAAATTGGGGTCCCCCAATACCTGCCTAGGGAGCCGTCGAAAATGTCCTGGAAATCTTGGATCAGGTTTTCTTCCCAGTCGGTTGCGGCCACCCGGTCTACTCCGGCCATCCCGATGCCCAATGGTGCGAACCATTCGATGCCCAGGAGGCTTGGTCGATCTCGGTCGACTATTGTCTATGGTAGTACTTCGACATGTTGTTTGAAGGCGACTCGGAAATGTCCTAGGCCTTCTACAGTAATTCAGTTTCCTTAGTAGTCCTTGAGGGTTAATTTTTGTCTCTGGAGTTCTTTGAGTTTGATATCTGGGACCAGTTGTTTGATGGTGTCCCATGACACCATTGATAGGAAAGACCCAGAGTCTACCTCCATTTCGCAGGGATTGCCTTCTATTTTTACAATTATTTTTACTTTCTTCCCGCTTTCCGTCTGAGCACTTCCAATAGTGAAAGTCTGATGTGTTTTTTCTCAGTTACTGGCTCGCTTGTTCCACTGCCACTTTCTCTCAGTTTGTTTTGGCTCAGCTTGTGCGGGGGAGTCACTGCATCTGTTTGGGCTGTAATTTTTTTTATTCCTGCAGACTTTCTCGATATGCCCCTTTTTCTTGCAAGCTCTGCAAATGGCATCAAGGAATCTGCAATTGGCTTGAGGATGGTTTCCTCTGCAGCCAGCACATTCCTGCCAATTTCTTTTTTCGCGCCCTTTTTTGTTGGCGTATAGGTGGTGGACTTCGTTGTCTTCCTCTCTGGATTCTGACATCTCGTCAAAATCTTCATGGTGAGTGATGGTGGGAAATTGTTTCTTCCCTCTGACCAGGCTCGTTTTGTCATTGTTCGCGTTCATCTGTTTCATTTTGACCGCCAATTTTTTCGCGGCTTCAGCAGCTGTGGCTTCTGCGATGGCTTCGGCTACGGTTATGTTGGGTTTATTTAGCAGTTTGCTCTGTAAATTAGAGTCGCTTAAACCCAGTATTACTCGATCCCGCATTGCTTCATCTAAATTCAGAAACTCGCATGCTCTCCCTATTTGTCGGAGGGCTGCCACAAAATCAGCGATGGTCTCACCTTCTTTCTGGTCTCTTAGGTAAAATTCGTGCCACTTGATAAGGTTTGACACCACCGGTGCGTAGTGAGCCTTTAGCATTCTTTGGAGCTCTTGCCAAGTCAATTGTTTCACATCTCGGGGCTTCGCTAAAGCCTTGGCCATTTTGAAGATTGTGGGCCGGCAATGTGTCAAGAAAACAGCTCTCTTACGCTGGTCTGAGATCTCTTCCATTTTGTTACTTTCCAAATACATCTGGAAACGATCTACGTAGGATTCCCAATCCTCTTCACTGGGATTGAAGGGTGCGGGCGGCACATTATTTCCAGCCATTGTCTTCAGTCTGGTTTTATTGGTTGCCGCGTGCTCAGTCTTGCGTTTAGGATGATCCCATCCTCGTCGCCAGTGTTCCATGCGGAAAAACGCGAGGTAGATCAGGTTCCAACAACAAAGTCTTTATTAGTTAACAGCAGTTGAAAAACGGAACATTGGCTCAAGCCGCGGCAGCTTTTATATAGGGTTTTTCCTGCCGGTTTGTAGCCAATGACAGGTATTTAGTTTTGCCACCTTTGAGCAGCTTTGTGGATTGGTTCCTGTTGAACCAATCCCAATATAGGTTTTTTAGCCAATCAGACTCCTGTATTAGGAGCCTACTATTCTTTATACAGAACAAAGCTCACTAGTTGTCTTCTAGTTGTCTCTTTCCCAGAATGTTGGTACCTCAACATTTTATCTCTCATCAGGTTTTTTTTCCATTTTCATTACTGAATCATGAAATCATAGCATTAGGAGGAACCACAAAAGCCACCATTTTAATTTCCTCCTCAGTACAAGCATCCAATTTAAAACATGCCTTCTTGTACATATGCACTGAAAAATAGCACATCTAAATAGCAGGGCTGTTACAATTGGGAATCCCCCCCTCCAAAAATATCAAGTTGTGATTTGTTTTCTTTTAAATTAAATCTATTCTGTAACCTGCACCCTTTAGAAAAAGAAAAGAAACAGCATTCATCATTTTCTGCTCCTTTTTTTAAAGTTAGAAAACTCAAATTCCCATCCCATGACATTTATACCAGCGGTCCCCAACCCTCACTTCATAGACCTGTACTAGTCCACAGCCTGTTGGGAACTAGGCCATGCAAGCAGTAGGGGAACATGAGAAGCTCCCTGCTATCGCCACTACCACTACTGGTCTACAAGTAGCCAGAAAGGTAGCCAGAAAGGTAGCCAGAAAGGTTGAGGACTACTGATTTTTACCGCAAGAATAATTATTTTCTTTTAAAAATACTTTTTGATGCAAGTTATAAAACTTTTTGTATTCAGGTTTTAAGAGCTTGGGTATAGAAGAAGCATTTGTATTTGAGTGCTACCTACCCTTTAGCACTCAAGCTACCTTTAATGTTAGCTGTGTCTTTTTCTAATAATTTTTATATACTTAAAAAAAGCTCCAAAATATAAAAAAAATCATTAAAAAAACAACAACTGCTGGCTTTGGTGTTTAGATATTACGAGTAAAATAGACTACATAGTTAGGTGGCAATCCAGTAAAAAAAATCTTAAATCCTCTTTAAAAAAATGAACATTTTTCAATGAACAAAGCAATTGTCAAGTATGATTATTAAGTCTACAGTCTGAAACTCATTAATCTCAATAAAATAAGCAGTTCTTCATTAGAGCTGCTTCTTATGTGTCCTATTTTATGGAGGACATGATGTGTCAGTCTTCTATTTTAAGACATCTTTTATTATAAGATTGTTTATCCAAACCCATTTTAAATATAAAGAACCATAAAAAAATAAGAGCAAAACAGAGCTGGATCAGAACATCCTTTCTGTTCCAGCTCATGCATTAATCAAAATTACGTACTATACATAGTGATGACAATGTTATATATAATTTTATTAAATATTTTTAAAGGAAGATAAAAACTAATACAAATAATATAAGTAAGAAAAGAAAATAGGAAGAAATCAAAATTATGCTAAAAGCAGAAGAAAGGTATAAAATGAAAGAATAATAGAGAAAAAGGAAAAAGATGTAAAGAAGGAATTTCCATCTTCTTTACAGAAATTATAAGTACAATTATAAATCTGCCTGTTATTCTATGGTTAAAGTATAATTCCCTTGTTTCTATGATGTATCCTGTTTAATGATCAAAACCATAAATCGTAACTTCATTTTATCTATTATACAAAAATTCATAAAGAGTTTCCAGTCTGCAATAAACTTAAGCAGTTTTTTTCTCTCATTAAAGAAGTCAATTAGCCACTTCAATAAGCTTCATCATCTTCACCAATCCTTTTCTCCATTGTGAGTAGTGCTATATCTTTCCATTTTGTGCATACAGTAATCTCATTGCAAATATGATAGTAAAAACCAAGTTACGTGATTTCTTTCCAACTATTTGCCCACCAATGCTAAAAGGAAAAACACAGGTGTCAGTTTATCTTCTGAAATGTATGTATGGGTAGTTCTTGACTAATGTCCATTATGGAAAATGCCCATTATGTTTATAAGTCATGATGATTGTAAAGCAGTGTGACCCGAATCATTTTCATGTTCTCTTTTTGGTGGTCAGTAAGCAGCCAACATGTTCATTAAGTGAATGGCATGGTTGTTAAACAAATCCAATGTTTGTTATGGGGTGTTTTTGCTGAAACTGGAAGTAAATGCTGGTTTTTGGCAAAAAAAAAAATCAAGGCCATATGACTGCCAAATGCTGCAAACCAGAGTGGTATTCATCAGGTTCTGACTTGCTCTGGAGAACCAGTAGTGGAAATTTTGAGTAGTTCAGAGAACCTATGAACATGATCTCTGGCTTTCTCCACCTACATCCATTATCTGCTTCCTGAGTCCCAGTTGATTGGCTGGGTCTTCTTTTGTTGGGAGAATGGAGCTGGAAAGCAGGTTAGTGGGGTGGGGAAGGAATGGGGATTTTGCAGCATCCTTCCCCTGGTATGCGGTGGGAATGGAGATTTTACAGTATCTTTTCCTGCCACGCCCACCAAGCCACGCCCACCAAGCCATGCCACACCCACAGAACCAGTAGTAAAAAATTTTGAATCCCACCACTGCTGCAAACAGTTGTAAATGTGAGCCAATTGCTGAAGTCATATTTCCATGGAAACCTTGGAACTGGGTCATAAGTACCTTTAGGTGTGGGGTTTGTTGGAACTTTGAACAATCACCAAGCAACTGGTCATAATTTGAGGACTTCTTGCATCTGAATTGAAAATTTTCTAACTTTTTTACACATCCACCAAAAATGATAAAATGTCCCTCCTTGTTATTCACATTTCCAACATAAATTTGAAGTGCCATTATACATTGTCGACAATTTCTCTGGTGACATTTAGCAATAATATAATGCAGACAATTTTTCAAAAACCCGATTGATGCAGAACTCGCCAAACTAAATTTAAGCTGGGAAAGACCTTGTTGCTTCTAAAACATTTACATATTGTCTAGATACATGTAATTCATTAAGCTCAAATATGACAGATTTTGATATGGTATGGATATGCAGACATTACATTGACAACCAAGGTACATATTCAGACCATGGATTTCCCAATTGTAACATATGGCTATAAATATAGATTCCTTTGGATTGTAGTGTTAGAGAAGATTGTTGATAATACCTGAAAGAAAAAAAAATCAATAGTATATAAAACTAGCTTGATACCAGTGCTTCGCTATGAAACTATGTGGTCAGGCTTAGTTTTTGGGGAGGAAAATCAGGGGGAAAAATTCTGCCTACCAGCATCCATCGATATTCATCTGGTGAGCGTCCTGTCAGTGTGGGAGAGAGTTGAGGGCTGTTTCGAAAGTGAAACAATATTTGTTGTGTGAGCAAGGAGACAGCAAGGAGCCTGGGCATGGCTTAGCTCAACTGTTCTTTACTAAATCTGATTGGTGATATGAAACTAAAACTGAAACACTTCTCCTCTGCTTGTGTTTTGCATTTGGAACGTATTTCTTTTCAGATGGGGTGGGGGAGTAGAACTCCTTAAAATCAGAGCATGTTAATAATAATATAGGAAATACTAATGCTCTGATGGTTATTTCAAAAAATCCTTTCTTAAGGCCCTGTCACACTGCCCAACGGATGCAAAATGTTAGTAAAAAGGACACAACGGATGAGCAAAATGTTCCATCCGTTGTTATCCGCTCTCAAAAGGGACAAAAATTTGCATAACCAGAGCGGATAACACAGAAAGGAACGGATGGGGGGGGGGATGCAGGGCGGAAAGCGGATGCGGAACGGAAGCTCAGCGGATGGAAGCGGATGGGAGCGGATGGCACATCTGCTAGGCTTCCGGGGGAACTCAGCAAAGCAGACGCGGAACGGATATAGCGGATGCACAGCGGATGCACAGCGGATGAAGCGGATGCACAGCGGAAGCCTAGTGGATGCCTTGCGTTAATTGCACATGCGGGGGGGATTTATTGTGTCAGCCCCATGGATATAAAGGGAAGCAGCTCGCACGTGGCCAGCATTCAGAGGAAAGACCTGCTGCCGGATACATCGGGTCCTTGCCTGCCCTGCCTGCAAGCCTTCCTGCAAGCCTTCCTGCCAGCCTTCCTGCCAGCCTGCCTCCCAGCCTCCTGGCCAGACTCCCTGCCAGTCTTGCTCTCTGCCTGCCTGCCAGCCTGCCTGCCTTCCTGCCAGCCTTCCTGCCAGCCTTGCTGCCAGCCTTGGTGCCTGCCTGCCTGCCGGCCAGCCTTCGTGCCTGGCTGCCTGCCAGCCTTCCTGCCAGCCTTGGTGCCAGCCTTCCTGCGAGCCAGCAACCCCACAACAATGGGGAAGAAGCGAAAGCCTCAGCAACCTGCCGCCATCCCTGGCAAGAGGGACAGGGCCACCCTCCCACCCCCTGTCCCTGACTCTGCTTCTTCTGGGGCTTCTGCTGCTCGGGCTCGCTCTTCTGGTGCTGGAGCTTCTGCTGAAGCTGCTCCTGGCGGTGGTGCTTCTGCTGGTGCTTACTCTGCTGAAGCTGCTCCTGGTCCTGCTGGTCCTGCTGGTCCTGCTCGTGCTCCTGGACTTGCTCGTACTGCTCGTGATCCTGGTCTTGCTTGTCCTGCTCATCCTGCTCATGCTCCTGGTCCTGCTGGTGCTGCTGGTGCTGCTGCTGCTGCTGCTGCTGCTGCTGATCCTGCTGGTGCTGGTGCTGGTGCTGGTGCTACTGCTGCTGATGATGATCCTGCTGCTGCTGCTGCTGCTGCTGCTGATGATGATGATGATGATTATGATCCTGCTGGTGATGATGATGATCCTGCTGCTGCTGCTGCTGGTGGTGCTGCTGTTGCTGGTGGTGTGGAGGAGCAGCCCCTACTACCTGGGAGACCCCTCTGATGAGGGCCCATCTGGTCCTGCCAAAGGGAGGAAGAGGCGTATGCATCAATGGGAGAGGAGGCAATACTATATTGAGAAGGAACACGAGGATGAGGTGCTGGAGTGGCTGAGAGAGAATGACTATCTGTGGCGGAAGGGACACTGGCTGTACAGGGACACCAAAAGGAAGCAGGCTGCTTGGAGAGAGAAGGCGGAGAGTATGGGCTACACTTCAGAGGTGCTCCTCAGCTAGTGGAAGCACATGCACACCTGGTATGGGAAGCTGGATCTGAAGAAATCTGGATAGGCCACGGTTAAGCTGATGGACAGAGAGACCTATGTCATGGCCATGTGCAGCTTCCAGGAGGGTGAGATCCACCACCGAGGAGCACCAGGAGCCCCTCTCACAACCCTCTCTCTCCGGCAGCCTGCTGAGAACCAGTCCTCTTTGGGCCGAGAGTCAGTCCCTGTCTCCAGGCAGGTTTCTGTGGAGCGTGCCACAGCGGAGAACCCGTGGACAGGTGTTGTAACCATGGTGGAGCATTTGGAGGACTCCCTGGTGCGGTGGGAGAAAGGAGACAGTGCGTCCACCACAGCCATAGCCGCATCCACCACCCCCCCAGCTCCACCTCCACAGAAAGGCAGAGGGCCAGACAGCAGGAGGGGCAGAGTCACACTGTCCTGCTGGAGATCAGGGACACCATCTGGACCAGCATAGATCTCCTCTCTCAGCTGGTCCACACCAACTCCTCATCCTCCAACCGCAAGCCCTTCCTCACCTATGTCAACCAGACCCTCAGGAACATGGAGAAACCCAGTACCAGGTGGTGAAGGACCGGATCACCGAGCCGCTTCACAACCCTCCAGATCCAGAGGAACCTGCTCCCACCCAGTCCAGGTCTGCTCCTCCAGCCCAGGTGATGTCCCTCCCATTCCTAGGCTTCCCACAGGCCCTCACCTACCAGGGCTATGGCTACCAAGAGGTCCAGCAGCACAGGCAGCAGCTCTTCCCAGTCCAGGCACAGAGTCATCGGATGACACCTTTGCCACCGGTTCCACTGATGCCACCGATGCCACCCACGCCAATGATGCCACTGACGACAGCGATGCCACCCACACCACCAAAGCCACCCATGCCAGTCCTCACCCAGCTGCAGACCAGACAGCCCCACTACACTGCTTCTTCCTCCACCCCACAGCCAAGCCCGGCCTCAGTACATCTCTCATCAGTACTGGGACTGACACCCCATGGCATGGAGGAAGGACCTCTCAGCATCACAGGTCTGAGCCAGCTGTCCTAGAGCTTTCTCAACACACCGTCACCTGTTGTCCTCTTGGGGCCAGGCACCCCAGTGGTGCTTCAGACCAGCACTGCAGCAGCACCCACCTCCACAGCACCTGGACCCTTCACCCCTGAGACTGGGCACACCTCCGAGTGACCAAGAGGAGTGCCAGAGACTGGCTGGCTGGCTACCTGTGGACTTTATTTGGACACTTGACTTGGGTCATTTTTCTTTTACAGCTTGTTGTTCAATAAAGTCTATCTTTGATTCACACACTTGCTTCATTTCTTTTTTTTAATAAAGTCTTGGTGGAAACTTTTAGAAATTGTTTAAGCCTTTTCATGCTTGTGGGATGGGTTAAGATAGCAGTGGGGTGGGCAGGGATACCTGTGGGATGGGCAGGGATACCTTTGGGATCGGTAATAGCTGTGGGGATAGATAAACCTCCAGTGCAAGCATAGTGGGACTGTATGGTCCACCGTCCCAGTTGCCACACCTATGGCCCTTTATTATCAATAACAATGTAATAATCAACCATACATGTCAACACAAACACAACTCTTTATTAAATGCCCTGATCATTATAGGCCCACCCAACATACATGGCCCAATCTCATCCGTGTGATGAGACAGGCTGAAGGAAGCATCCATTAACCATCTATCATCCTGTCTTGCCACTCCACCACTCCAGCTGGGGAGTTGCACCAGTGTTTCAGGAGGTTGCGCTGCTTCTTCCCTTCACGTGAGGCTCTGTTGGGGCCTTGCACATCCTCAGTGTCTATCAGGTTTCGCCCTTGCCTCCATTCCCCAGGCTCCATATCCCCATTGCCTTGTTGGAGGTCCACGAGCCTGTTCTGCAACACTGGGTAGTGGGTGCGCATAAGATTGTGAAGGATGCAGCAAGCTTCCACGATCCTCCTCACAGTCTCTGGGAGATGCTGTATGGTGGTGAGAAGTACCTGGAACCTGTTTGCCAGGATTCCAAAGGTGTTCTCTACGACCCGCCTTGCCCTGGACAGTCTGTAGTTGAAGATCCTCTCTTCATGGGTGAGGCATCTGGAAGCGTAGGGCTTCATGAGGTAGGTTCTGAGGGAGAAGGCGTCATCCCCCACGATGAAGTAGGGCACATCTTGCGTGTCGTTGTCAGGGGGTCTGGATCTGGGAAGCCTACCATGAGGTTGAGTTCCAGCCCCTCTTTGAGGTCACTGGCGTTGTATACCTGGGCATCTGAACATGAGCCGTTGCCTGAAGCATCGATGTACATGAACTTGTAGTTAGCATCAACCATGGCGAAGAGGACGATGCTGAAGAAACCCTTGTAGTTGAAATAAGTGGACCCCGACTTGGCTGGTGCTTTGCAGGCCACGTGCTTGCCATTTATGGCTCCAACGGTGTGTGGGAAATTCCACTTCTGATACCACTGCCCTGCAACTTTCTTCCAGCCTTCTTCAGTGGAGGGGCACTGGAGGAGCTCCTTCAGGTATTCCTCAATGTTGGCTTGCACCACTTCTCTGACCACAATGCTGATGGTGTTGTGTGGCACCCTCCAGCCATACTGCATGCTCTTATAGGTGGTCCCTGAAGCCAGGTGGTGCAGAGTGAGTGCCACCTTGAGCCCAGGTTCCAGGCTGAGCCAGAAGTTGGTGTTTGCCTTGGTCAATCTGGGTGTCAGCCACTGCACTTTGTCAAACATGGCTGGAGGAATCCTCATGAAGTTCTGGAATGCACGAGTGTCTTCATTCCTGAGCTCCATCATCAGCTTGTTGTACAGTCCGTCCTCTGCTCTTCTGGTGAACCATCTTCATGCCCAGACGCTTTTTGGCTGCCCCTTTTTCTTCCCATTGTAGAGTTCACAGAGCCTGTAGATGGCTTCGCACTGTTGCAGAAGGATGGTGGCTGCCAAAAGGACTGTGTTACGATCCACGGTTGACATGACTGGATGTTGTGGAAGAGCAAGAATCAGATGAAGGCTGCAGAGGTCTGCACAGCTGGTCTGCTGGTCTGAAAGTGAGATGCAGGTGAGTTGCTCCCCGTTTTTATAGGCAGTATAGGTGTCCCTTTGCATCCTCTAGGCATCCTCTAGGCATCCTCTAGACATCCTTAATATCCGAGATTGGTCCCATCTGCGAACGTTTTTTCTGTTTTAAATGCTTTGTTTCCGTGCTGCATCCCCTACATTTTCCGCGCAAAAGTTTTAAGCAGCTCAAAACTTTCTGAGCGGATGAAACATCCATAAACGGATGCTGGATGGATAGAGAGGAAGCAAAATGGAGGCAGTGAGTACAGAATGGATACATCGGGTTAACCAACGGATGGCAAGCTTTTTTGTCCGTTTTACATCCTCTTTGCATCCGTTGGTGCAGTGTGACAGGGGCTTTAGTGAGCACCTAGAAGAAGCTAGGTTGCCCATACACTACTCTTTTACTGATGCATACCAGGATCTTTTCCTGAGATTTTTGATCTGATTACAGGGCTAATAACAATCAGGCCTTCTTGAGTGATTCCATGCCCTAGAAGATTTTGGGAAAGCTCAGGAATTCATAATTACCATGGTGACCATTGGCTTGATCTGATCTTTTTACATTAAAGCAATTAGTATGTGAACTAAAACTGGAAAACATTATAATTAACCTGCTGCCATGGACAAACATTCTATGAACTGAATGAGATTTACCACTATCACCTCTATCTGCAGGCTTGGAAATTATTTCATCCATTCATCTCAAAGTGGGGGTATCTTCAAATTATTAAGGAATTTTGACAGATGAAGCAATGCAAGAGACACTTGGAGCATATGAAGAAAAAACCCAGAATTGGTTTTTTGATAAGTGCTCACATTATTTATAACCCACAGTGAAGTAATATAGACAGCACACTTCTCTGTCCTTACAGTTTCAGCCATATCATGCAACCCACTCTCGTCTGAGAAAAATCTTTCAGAAGCATGACATAAGTGCAACCATGATATTGTGCTTAAGTCTTGTTCATAAAATTGTTCAGTTTTCTATGTTCTTGATTTTTCAAGAGCAGATCTGAAAAAGTTGAGTGGGATAACGTCATGAGAATCCCAATCTGGTACAGACTGAGGAAAAAATTGTGATAATAAGTGGGAAATTAAGGGCCTTGACTTACAATAATTCATTTGGTGACTCTTTGAAGTTACAATGGCACTGAAAAAAGTGACATGAACATTTTTCATATTTATGACTGTTGTAGTATCCCCATGGTCACATGATTTACATTTGGATGGTTGACAAATGACTCACTTTTATGACAGTTGCAGTGTCCCAGAGTCGTGTGATCACCTTTTGCAACCTCCTAATGAGTAAAGTCAATGGGGAAACCAGATTCACTTAACTATCATATTAGTTGTCAACTCATAAAACATTTTGTATACACATTTTATAGTTGACAACAGAAAGGGGATGGGTGGAGTTCAAAGAGCAGTGTGGAATTGAAAGTACATTCCATTCATATTTTCTTCAAACACTGATAATTGAAGCTTCTGCCTCGCAAAAATCTAATTGGACAGCATGATTGATGACTCTTGGCTATGAATGTGTTTCATTGGATGATACACCCAGAGGAGTGGGGGGGAAAGCAGGATCAAGGGTGACAGTGAATTTCAAATCTCAGAGTTGGCTATGCCCAGGTAAATGCCAGATGTAGAATGTTAACTTCAAATAAATCTTTTTTTAGTTTTGGGAGTGTGATCGAGGCTCATGATTTAATTGGAGTAACTGCCAGAATCCTGAAATTACTAATTTAACAGCAGCAGTAATTCACTTAACAAATGTTGCAAGAAAGTTGTAAAATAGGGCAAAACTCACTTAACACATTTCTCACTTAGCAATATAAATTTTGGACTCAATTTGTAGCATATTAATTTCAGACCATGTTCAGAAAATTTATGTCATTAGAACACAAATAATATATTGTCCAGTTTGACAGATGTTCAAAATTCAAATTAGAAAATATTTATCATGGCACATCCTCATCCATTTCTGACACGTAATCTTGGAAAGTAAGTGAAAATGGCATAGCTAGATCTAAATTTATCTATTTTTCCTTCATTTTCCTCTTCTTGTTTTTTTCTTTAACCTCACAGAAGTGTTGGTGGTAATGGTGTCAGTCTCATCAAGTGTAAGTGATCTTCATTTTGAAGAGCTAGACTGGAGCTATTTAAATGAAAGAATAAACTTTCTGAGATGGCAAGAAGTTTTTCACTAGCTCTTTCTCTTGCTTTACTTGATATGACCTCTCTTTGCCCTAACCTGATGTTTTTTGCATAATGTGCTTTCTGGAGTCTATTAAAAATACATTTCTTTAATCTTGTGGGTTCTGTGCTTAGTGATATATTTGGAAATGAAACTTGAATTCTGTCACTATTTATGTAACATTACTATTGCATTTAATAACAAAAAAGAAAAATATATTAAATTAATCATCATTGTACTGGAAATTGCCTATATCACATACCTACCATTTAGTGGATGGGAGGCAAACCTATATTTTAGAGCTGAGTGAAATATAAAGAATAGATTGGTATCTGAACTACAAAAATGGAGGTTGGCAGTTTATTACAGATGGAACCATTTCTGCCCATTCCATTATATGTCTAGGGATTTCATAGGTCCAGTTTGTTTTCTGTTGGAATCTGAAATAACAACTTTCTTCATGCATAGAATGTTCACACTTTGTTCATGCAGGTCCTATTGCTTCTGACTGGTTTCTTCATTCATCTCTGAGCTCATCACAACATATTTTGCTTGATAGTTCTATGACACAGTTTAGCTTGGGGAAATCACAACAGGAACCTAGTGTTAAGGTTGCCTATTGCAAGCCTTATCTTGTACCTCTGGATTTTGGTTATGCAGCTCACACTTTTTTTTTTTTAATCCAAGGCTCTCTGAGCACACAGCTCTGTAACTAAGAAGCCAAATATTCATTCTCTCCCCCAACTCTCTTTTTTCATTGTGAAAACTACAGGAAGTATAATAGAAAATAGCTGAAAGGTCAAAGTATAAAACATTGGATTCATAACAAGACAGCACACACACACACACACACACATCCTGCACAAGTTTTGTTGAATCAGATACAAATGTCACTTATGATATTTATAGATGAATGCTGCAGGTATCGAGCTCAGAAATTCCATTCCTTGCTTTACTACGGTGTGCAGCAGTTTTGTTGCTTGACCTTAAAACTGCCGCTTGATCTTTTCCCCACTGATCCTGTTACAAGCTTTTCTTCCTACACCTGTCTCTGTCTGGACTGCCCTTTTTCAAAATAACCTCCACCTGCCTCTTTGGGTAGGATACTCATCCTTGTATTTTAGCAAATCTGTCAGTTGACCTACTTGCCTGGAAAAAAATCCAGTTCTTTTTCCAGGACCTTTTCTCCATCTGTGAGGATTTGACCCAACCGAGAGCAATGGAGCCTTTTCATCTATGGCAAGCAATGTGACATTTCATTTGTTATCCTTTTCAAGCGTAAGATGAATGTACAAGAAGCTGGTGACCACATTTAGTGACTGCAGATGGAAAGTCTAAGGGACGTTAATGTGCGGAGATCAATTGGACATGACTGATTTAAAAAGCAGCATCCAGAGAGTATTCAGGTTGCTCATCATGAAGGTTCACTTTTTAGTGTAAAGTAAGAAATGAAATATATGTGTAGTGAAATTAAGCTGAAGCCAAACCTCTTCCAAATGACTTTTCCAGGAAAGGTGAGAAGAAGCTGAGTACTGAGCTGGTGCTATACCAAAAAACAGGTGGGCCATTTGGTATAAGGATCTGAATGAATAACTGTTTTGCTATATTAATTAAATACAAGGATATCATAATAGAAAACACTCTGGGGATGAATGGTTCACCAAAATTGGCAGCTACAGAAAGTCATCTGAAGAGTTTGGTTGTTTCCTCCCTCCTTCTCTGAGATGAAATTTTTTAGTCCTGTGTCTATAGATGGGAAATCAGCCTTACTTTTAATCTGTGCCATTTTTGGTATGATTTTCTCCCCACATTCAATTGATCCTGTTTCTATAATAACCTGCAATTATGGAAATGCATTTAAAATGAATACTACATGAATATTTTACAATATATTATTTTCCCCAAATTTGCTTTTCTGATTCTTCGATGCTTCTGAGGCAAAGAATGGGTTAAGAAAATTTAAAGTGCAGCAAATGGCAGATAATTTAAGTTCCAAATCATGCATTAAATCAGAATATATACATACATTTCTGAGTGTCCTTAGCTGCATTAAAGTGAATATTAAAAAAAAAAAAACTTCAATTAATCAGAGGCATCCAGAAACTGGGACAGGTAGTCAGGTATATCCCTTCAAAAAACATTATTCATCTAGGAAGGAGTATCTAACACAAATGGAAAGAAATATGTTTTAAAACATAGTCCAAAGAACACAGCCATAACATTAATGAAATTTGCTATTAGGATCCCAAGACAATCAGTTTGGAACTGCATTGAACAACTTGATTTCTTCCTCTAAAAATATCACAAGCTTATTTTCTCAAACTGGTGCCCTCCAGCAGTGATGGACTTCATGTCTTATAACCTCTTACTATTAGAGATGTTTTTCCTGAGAGTAATGGAATTTTAGTTCCAAATTACTGGGGGTTACCAGTCTGGGAATTGTTTTCTCGTGCTAGGGAGAAAAATTCTGCAGCATTTTTTCAAGCAGTTGCCATTCAACTTGATGAATTTTAGAGATTTTTCAAAAAGAAGACAATTTGGAGATATTATCACAATGAAAGTTATGTCAATTACTGACTTACTAGATACCCCAGGTAAGTTTTCTCTGCTCCACAGCCTCTCTTACTTTCTATATCTCAATTCATTCCAAGAGGTGGCATCAAGAAGGAATTACTGCCATGTCTTTTATAATAGTGACATGATTTTCACTATAAGACAGCCACTGAGATAGACTCTGTTTTTAAAAATGGGCTCACAGGATCAGCTGGGATTGGTGTTAGTCTACTGGCCTCCCTGCTGCATAGCAATTACCGACTAAATTGTTGGAGGCCATCTCAGGGATGTCATTGAAGTTTCCCAAATTTATGGTTCTGGATGAGTTCAATTTGCCTTCTCCGAATTTGGCCTCAGAAGTGGCTCAGAAATTCATGATATTCATGGGCCTATCTAAGATTATCGCAAATCCAGTTTGGAACAGTGATCA